>KE505255.1:60442-70612 GCA_000441515.1 Elaeis oleifera
CTTACTATTCTATTTCTTTTAATCCTTCTACAATCAATTTTTTTATTTTTTTTAAAAAATAATCATCCTAGATCTCTGTGAAAATGATCCCGACTCACCCTATCTATATAGTTTGAGTTAGTTTTTATTCTTGACTGCCTACGACAGCGATCACAAAGCCTACTAAAAAATTAAAGCAGAGCAAAGTGATTATTTGTCATAATAGCTAAAAATTTTAGGCAAATATATAAATCATATTTTAATTGATAAATGTACAAGTTAAGATTCAACATGCTAAAGGAAGCATGAAGAGCTGAATAATTGACCATAGTTAGTAGCACTAAAATAGAATCATATTGTGCCAATATAAACTATGATGTAACATGTCCATGTAGCATGGGAGTAGAGGTGCAGTGTCAATGAAAACTCATTTACATAACTTCAAATAAAAAAACTAGTAATTCACTTAGCTAGCTTTCGTGTGGCCATAACTAATTTTCATGTGGTCTGAACCTTTTGATATTTTGAACAGGAAAGACCTACTAAGGCATTATATATCATCTAACAATTGATGCCAAAATGTTGAATCATAATACACATTAGGATAGTGCTAATTAAAAGGTTGTCCTGTTTACTACAAGCTATCATGTCCAAAGCCATTTAGATGTTGAGCCTACATATCGATTTACTTTTCATGTATATATATATATGCATAATTAATTGATATCAATGTAACCTCCATTGATAGTTACACTTAGAAAACTGTTACTCATTGTAATGAAATATTAGATAGGTCTTTCCATTTTTTGCTAATTGAGAGGTGAGCAGAGCCATCAATCCATGGACATTGCTCTATAAAATATGGATCCAATCTTAATACAGCTCTTGCTTTTCACCCTCCAAAAAGGATATATAAGATGAAACCAATGTTATATAGTATAACTTTGTATTATATTTCAACAACAAGCTCTTAGTTTTCTATCTTTCTTTAAACAATGGTTTCAGATTCTAAATGATAGATTTTGCAAAGATGAAATCAGGGTAATATAGCATACTCACAATGGCTTTTGCTAACAAAATCCATCCATATGTCAAGCAATATAATGTATATCATCCTCAATGCTATTTAATGAAGGTTTGCCATATTACTTCCAATCTTATTTTCTATCTTTTTTTAATTTATGTGTATTTAACAACTTTTGATGTCCGAAATATCTATCTTCTAGGACTTTCAGATAGCATAAATGATCAGAGATTAAGAGAAGCCTTCACCATCTTTAGTGAAGTAACTTAAGGTATATGGTCATAGATACTATATATACTAAGTGCAAGAAACAAGATTTGTACCATTGAAATAGAGGGTTTAAGTAGAGTTTTAAAGGAGTATCAGCAAAGTATCATAGGAGGAGCAATAGCAATAGTATGAGACAACAACCAATTGATTGAAGAACTTTAAGTTTTGCAGGCTAGATTTATATTTCTAACAATTAGTTTGCTATTGTACATACAACTATGAGGTTATTTTTTCAAAAAAATGTTCACTTCTAAGAAGGCATTATAGCATTATTGGAAAGCCACCCACATATCAATGCTAAATATGTTTGCTTGATGCTTGCTATAATGACCTACTAATATTTTCATTATTTATATATAACTTTAATTTAGGAGGTCAGTGAATCTACTATTAATCACTCCAACTATGTTGGATAGGTCTTGATAAGATCTTATCGCTGGGTCCACTATCTTGGAAACCGAATTATACATATAACCAAGGTTGGATTATATATTACTTTTCTCAAGCTTTTTCCAGTGTGGGGGCTGGGTTGAATAAGGCATGTGGTAGTGTTAGCCCAGTCTAATGTCATCAATGATGTAAGTCAATTATTAAGCAAGAGCATTAAATTCTCCAATGGTATGGATCCTAAATACCTTCAAAGTGCACAATGTCAATTGAAGGTATTGACTTCATAGAAAAAGAAAAAAGAATGGTGTGGATTGTTGGACTCCTATGAAGTGCATAAATTTGACTTCTTTTGGATATTATATGTGATACTTATTAATCAAGCATGGAAGCATAGAACCATATTTGATGGATATTCTTACTTTTGAGCATACTCTAAAGTCTAGTCCAAATAAAATATATATTATAACTAACATGGATACAAGAGCAGAACTAACTATCAAATAAAAAAAGAAGTCAATGACAAACAAACTATATTGCAGCAGTGACTATATAACACATAAAGATTATGTTTCATCTAATGATATGATAAACATAGGTCATAAATAATAAATTATGCCACTGAAATTCAACTATAGATACATAACATAATCTTAGGTCAAGATATAACCAAGATCTAATCAGACATAACAATCAGAACTCAAATTTCACACCAAACTTCTAATAAATTTGATGCTTCTAATTTTTGGATAAAGAAAAACTTCATCATGCCAGCAAACTATGCCATGCTAGAGAAAAATATGTGGTGCTATATCATTGCACTCCTATTGGCCAATGCAAAATGTGTCATGCCATTGCACTCTATCGAAAGCTAATATACCTCTAGATTAATTAGCTGCATAAAGTAGCAAGTGCATTTAAAATAATATAATCAACTTATTGCAATTCCATTGAAGTCTATCAAATTATTAAAACTTGACATAACCTCTAGTTAAACAATTTATGAATATTTGGACTGTAAATTATTTGAATACTTAAAAAGTTACCAAAAGATGTCTGTCTATAGTGGAACATGATACTATAGTGTATTCTTTTGGTTGAACTATTTGTGGTTGAACCATATTCTAAATTAAAAATAGTGCAACTAAAGATGTTCAAGAAGTATCATGTATAGAAGGTCTCTTTGAGCTCAGTTGAGCCTAGAATCAAATGGAACATGATCTAGTTGTGGATTATGAATCAGTTAGCAATCCTCTAAATATATATATTAAAACATTGAGATAACACATCTTAGGTACTAGCAAGCTCCAATCTCACCAAAAAGAAGCAACAAATTTCAAAATTCATAAAATTATTTTGCACTTAGATACCTATTTAATTGACCAACATATAGGGAACATAAACAAAATATATAGTTATACCTATGGGTTCCCAAGAGGACAGAGGATCGGTGGGATGCAAACAAGATAGATGAGGCTTGATACTAATTCAAGTGAGTGAGCTCGATGATAAAGTTATAAAATAAATTTACTGACTAAATGTAATATTTTTTAGAAATAATATTAAATATGAATTAAAAATCTACATGCACGAGCACATGAGGCCAAAAAAATGGAGCTTGATGGGGGTTGTTCACTCAATGAGGCTTTGATGCTAATTCAAGTTAGTAGACTTCATTATAAAGTTATAAAATAAATTAGCTTGCTAAAAGTAACATTTCTTAGGAATGATATTTAACATAAATTAAAACTTAAATGAGCATATGTTGTCCAAGGAGTGGAGCTTGATGGGGCGAATGACTTGATAAGGGTTTCTGATGATGGTGTGGCCTTACACATATAAATTATATTGTTGTTGGAAGTATCTACCAAGTGCTGAACCTGCTGCTACTTTATTCCAATGTTTACAACCCATAGTAAATGTGTGAACAATCCTAGAAACATACCAAAGTTTATAAAATTTTTTAGAGATTCAATAGAAAGATCATTAACTAAAAATCAACATATATTATAGATGCAAATTATAGTTGGATAGTCAAAAATCTAATGCCCTTGCAATATGCAAGCCACTTACACAATCATATGAAGAATAATACTCTTGCTGTATGAAAACCACTTACATACACAATACATGCAAGTATACTCATGTATAATAAAGCTAGTCCAGAAATACTTATCAATATGTATAATAACTTTCAAACATTATCTAATATGACATGCATCACTAAGCTATTTACTAGCAAAATTAAAGTCGAAAAGTGGACATCCAATTATTGTCATCAATATCATCATAGTCATCTTTTTCATTAGGCTCTATCTCTTGGGTATCTACTAAATTCACTTCAATGGTTATTCCATCAGTATTTGACCTATTTCAACTTAATTGTATATCAGTACTAGTTAAGTCATCTTCCATTCATTCACCATTATAGGGTTCACTTTCATAGTAAGCCTCTAGATCATTGGAAAGAAGTTTATTGCTCATTTCATATAAATCTCATTACTTTATCCCAATAACCATATACCAACCTTTATCCACAAGGTCTTCTACATAGAAAACTTATTTTGCTTGAGATGCAATGATAAAAGATTCATCTAATATATTTCATCTGGTTATTATTAACTTATTAAAATTCACAAGAGCAAAGCCAAAGTTATCTTTGATTCCCTATCTCAAGATGTCATATCATGTAATCACATTTAAATAATACAATCTTAAAGTGCCCATAATAATTGAGTTTGTTTATATCCTTTAGAATATCAGAATAAGTAATATCTCCTATTATTGAATTCTTATCTCTAGTAATCACAAAAGCTTAATATCTTTGTTGTAACAACAACTCTACTATTTTGACTTTTATTGCTTCTTTCATGATCTTTGGTATGAATTCACAAATTATTTATAATGAATCCTAACGATCTCCTTGCCACTTCATTAAGACCTTGAGGCAACCATCTAACTTCATTAGATATTTGAATACTACTACCTTCGTTAAGAAGCTGTGCAATCTATTTACATATGAGAAATATTATTATAAGGATTAAATTATAATTACAAATCTCAGTAAAGAGAGAAATGTCCATTAGATTTTATCTAACTTGATACAATATAAAATTTACATGAACCTCAACCCATTCATCAAACATTCTCTATCTCTTCATCTTGTAATGGGGTCTTGCATCTCAAGGATACCAAATATGCTCCCTATCAAATATTATTTAATGTGAGATAAAAAGAGATTGCATGGTGCATAAGGACATTATTTGGTTAAAAAACGTATCTTACTCAAGGTATGTGCCAACTACAGGATAGTTAAAAAAAAATATAGTGATGTGCTTATATCTTTGTTATATGATCTAAATCACAAGGCTCAATCTTTCTTATAGTACGATTGAATTATGAAAACAACCTTTCTTGTAGCTCAACAATAGTGTCATCATAGAATTTCTTGATAGTCTTTTAAACTTTATCTCTATTGCATGCAAGTATCATGAGCAAAATATAACACATTCATCCACTATATACCCTTATGCAATAAGGCTCTCTAGATGACTGCTACTATGCATATAATTTTTCAATATAAGTACTTGGGTTGACAAAGTTAGATGATTTTAGAATAATCTACATAAAGAATAATATAACAAAAAAGAACTTTTAAGATACTAATATATATCTCTTAATTGGATTACATCCAACGGTATTGTACTGGTCCGATAAGTCTAACCTCGCTCGCTAAATGTATATGTACATGAATCATAATGTAAAAGAAAAATCGAAAAAATTCTCTTTATATCGTAAAGTACAAGCATGATCTGATCCTCCAATTATTGAATATCTACTACTTGATCAACTTTGTAGGATATTTCTCTTAAAAAATGCATAACTCTAATATAAGAGAGCTGACATTTCTAGGCAAGACTTTTCGTGTAGCTAAAGAAGCAGTTGCTGCATCAAAACAGGATTGTCATGTCTCTTTAGTCATATCATTTTACAAAAAGGACAAGAGCTCGGACAACTACTATCACAACTGAAAAAGTTGGAACTACTTACTAGCTATCTGATAGTAGTGAAGATATGTGAAATAGGAGATATACGAAAGAGAGAGAATGCACTATATTGAATATTATTGTAGTTGATAAAATAGTTGTAGGGCACTGCTCAAAAAATAGCAAGCACTCATTGGGAGAGCGGTCACCCTCGGTGATCGTGGAGATAATTAAAAAGTAGTTACTATATCGTCTATCTATTTGTGGCAAATACAATGCAAAAGATAGAGAAAGCTTTGACTTTTTCAGATCTGTGGATGAAATAGCCCAAAATTTTGAGTATCAATCCTCGGAAGCCGATGTCAACACTCTTTGAAAGGTCGATCATAACGTGAGGATTGGTCGATCTTTCCCATTTTTTTTGAGGTGTCACGCCTTGCCCAAAGCTCTTTCTACCAATATTTATTAAACCAAGTGAGGAAGTACTTTCTGAAAGTTAAGAAGTTTAGATCTAATAAGACTATATATTCAAAGTAAGAGAACACTAGCCGAAAGCAAGAGCCCTAATAGAAGACTAGGTGGCACCGAGAGCATTGACTGTCATAATATTTTAGATGCATAATCATCTAGCACCTTTATCCCCTTCAACACTTTAAAAAAAGATATCTTTGTTCATTGGTGCCATTGAAAAGTATGCTGGGGCAAATATGCTTTCTTATCCCCTTTAATTTGCTTCGGATGTAGCACATGCCTCATATTCAAAAGTTCAAGATTAAGATGAGATTTCATATTATCCTTAATTTACCTTGATATTAAGCAATGTATTAAGTACACTATCATATACAACTCAATATGCATAACATCAAGATTATGATACAAGAAAATATCCTTCCAATAAGGTAATGGCTGATTTCAATTATGATAGTTACATTTTGTAAATTTTCTTCTTGATTCATTATTACTTCTTAATAATATTTGACACTAGTTTCTTTGAGTGCATAATATTTAAATCCATAAAAGAAGATAAAAGTTGGTTTAATATTAGAAATTAGCCAAGAACTAGTATTTTGGACCATACCTAAATCATGACTAGATATCACTATGACTTGGGTTAGTTTTAATTTCCCAACAAGCCAAATTCTAGAAAGAGTGTTGAGCAATTGTTATCATAATGCTAAAAAGGGTCAAGAAAGCATCTTTTTAATATTAATTAAATTCAATAGTTTCCCCATTTTCTTTTAGTTTTTGATAAGCTAACTATATCAGATTTTTTTTCTTGAATTAGTATGGTTGAAATACAAAGAACATAAATAAGAGAGAAAAATATAATGACATTGTTTCCAACTAAAATTTAGATAGTGCCTTCTTTTTTAGGGTGGATTTAACTTATGAGATTCATAATGCCAAATTCTAATAGCTTGGGTTGATACAGAATTAGTGCATATTTCTAATAAACAGAGCATAGTTAAAGTGTAAAAAAAAAATCATAAAATTAATCAATAATCTACCCACAATATAGCTAGTGTTGTTTATAAACAATTTCACACTTGAAAGTAAATTAGGAGAATTATTCTAGTTTGACTTGAAATGGTATAGTGTAGAAGCTTAAACTATGTGGTGATGAACCGGTCTAGGCTTACAAAATTATATTGCACCATTTAAATAAATCGATATAGATACAATAAAGATTTTCGACTTCATGCAAAGTTTGAGTGGATGGGGTTGTTTTGATGAAGTTGAAACTTAAAATATATTGCTTTGCCATGAGATTTAACAGTTATCATGGCATAAAAAATTGTTTGATTAGAGAGTGGATTGTTTGCAGAAGTGATAATTTTTATCTAAAGCTTAACACCCTTATCATATTAAAATGTACATTCATCTATTGATAATAATCTTTTTATCTCATCCTTCTTCTTGGCTTGGATCCAAACACAAACTATGTCTTCATCTTTAAACTAACTCTATCTAAAAAATTTTGTGGTTCGTGCTCTATTACTGTTATCGAACCTGTTTGACTGCACTATCCTATTGCATCAACTGAAAAAGTAACTCCAATACTCAATCAATATCTAACATATTTAAAGTTTACATTATGTTTCCAATGCATGAGACAATCTTTTCTAACGATCCATGCCTTTACAGGAGACTTAGGACACAAGAAATGACCATGAGGCTTCAATTGATTGTCATTATCATGTTAAGGAATTACTTAATCAATATATAACTAATTTGAGGTTTATATTATACTTCCAACGTATGAGATAATTTTTCTAATGATCAATGCTTTGCAGGAGACCTAGGACACAAGAAACACCATGAAGCTTCAATCGATGGTCATTATCATGTTAAGGAATTACTACTCATGAGAGGATGTATTCTGATCAAAATCCATTTTATTTCTAGTAGTGACTTACAATGGGGTTACCATCTTTTCACCAAATCAAAGCATTCAATCCACCATATATTTCTAATAGTTAAGAACAATCACTAGCCCATGTATTTCTAATAGGACATGGGTTGTATCCTTAGTGCGGAAGAAAGATTCACCTTCCTTTGCACAAATCCACTACCATTAAATCATACAATGACCACTTCACAATCTGTGTAGACAGATGAGTAGAGTTTTTTGGAGTACTTTGAGAGCTATGCAACAAAGCACATAAATTATAAATTTTATCCCCTTTATGAAGATGAGATAAGCATAAAGAAATAGAGAATTAGGAATTTGGACTTTGAAATCCATAAATTGACAGTCACTGATCAAAAAATAAACTTCAACTTTAGTATATCAAATTTCGACTTGAGATTGTCAACAAAGAAAACAAAGACTCCCTCCTTAATACATCTTTCAAAACTTATACCTTTTGAAATCATAATGAAGCTTAGAGAGGGAGATAGAGAAAGAACTTATGAGGCATTCACCGATGTTGATCAATCAAGATTTAAAGTGGTATGGGGTAGTAGATTGGAATGCGGCAGACAAGATGGTAGGTGTGAGGCATGTAATGATCAACTAGTGAAGGAGGTGACAGCTTTAGATTGAATTTAGGTTGATGTGCTTGAGGCGGTGAAGAATAGGAGTTCTATCTTCAAAGATTTCTCGAGATATATACATGATTGAAGCGAAGAAGTCTAAGCTGGACCCAGCAAGAGTGATAGACTGATCCTACCCAGTCTTTTATAGGCAAGATCTCAGCCAACTTTGTATTAGTTTAGGAAACTTAGGTAAAAAATATATATTTTTGTTGTGAGGAAGATCATGGGCGTCCTCACATGCTGGGAGTTCGCTGCCAATTGAATTTTGAATTGAATTAAGAAACACATATATCGGCATGCATCTATATACCATTGTAATATATATATCATGGGTTTTCATGGAATAGAGGAGTATGAATGCGGTTTTCATGAAGTGGGGATCACACTTGAGAGGGGAATACATGAGGGCATTGTATTTGATAGATGCATCATGCTTGAGAGGGGAATTTGTGTCCATTGGGGATCTTTGAAATTTGCTGATTTCAAGTAATACGGTGAAGTCCTTAATAAAATCAAACCATTGGGGCATCACACTTGAGAGAGGACTTCTTACATTTACTTGAGAGTGTTTCACAAACTCAAACTCCTTGGGAATTTCAGTAGAATTGCATGGAATGTTTGAAAGATGGAATTAATTATGTTACGCATGGATGACATAGCTTTTTTTTCTCTAGAACTCTTAATTGGCTAAACTAGTTTAAAACTTAAGATAGCAAGTACCACTTTAACCTAGTTCCATTGGAGATTCCTCAAAAATGCATGTTCCATTAGAGGGTTAAGATTTAATCCCTGTAATAAATTTCATAAGTAACATGAGGTATCAAGCAGAGTCTTATTACTATATATTAGAAATCGATATGGCATTAATCTTCTGATGAGATATGCTGGATGGGATGTTCATTCTCTTAGAGGGTTAAGATTTAATCCCCATAATAAATACCATAAGTAAAATATGATACCAAGCAAAATCTTATTATTATATATTAGAAATTGATATGACGTTGATCTTCTAATGAGGTACACTAGCTAGGACGTTCGGCAAGGATCTAGTGAGGGTGAGCAAGATGAGGAGATTGAGTAGATTAGAAACTCCTTAATTTTTTTTCAAATGCAAGAAATATAAGAAAGCTATCATTTTTTACTTGTCCTTCCTTAATAAAGCAATCAATACTCCTCCAGTATTTTCTTTGAAATCAAATGCTAGTTCACATCGGAGGATCATGATCTTTATTGGCTACTTACCTAACTTAGAGTCCAATACAGTAAGACATATAGTTGCCTATTAGCAGCACAAATTATTACAGGCCACTATAAAAATATCATACATACTCACGTCATAGCTCAACTATGTTAGATCATCAACTCTATTAGAAAATTACAAATGATATAAAATCTAAATTAGTGGTATTTTTAATATATACTGATAAAAAATTCTCACTATTACTATAAATTGGTATAGTGATATATATATATATATATATATAT
>KE505255.1:71138-83033 GCA_000441515.1 Elaeis oleifera
TATATATATATATATATATATATATATATAGGGAGGGAGGGAGAGAGAGAGAGAGAGTGCTTGGTGGAGGCACATCTTTAGATATTGGGTTATGAACTAGAACAATGTTGCAAAAGAACAAGTAGATCAATATATCTGAATTAGATATTGATCTCATCAAGTAAAGCTAGCCAACTTGAACCTGGGCAACTATGATTGAACCTAACAAAATTAGCTTAACAATTCAAAATAATCTTAAGGACTTACATGAAATGGCTCAGAACTAATTGCAACTCAAGGTTTCTTTGCCTATTGAATATTGTTGGTTTGAGTTTGAATTTACTTTTACCATTCAAGATTAGATCTAAAGTGACAAGTAAACCATTGATGATCATTATATCATGTACATTTGTATAAGGCCATTATTGTGAACCCATTAAACTAGTCAACCTGTGCTAATAGGTTTGTTCAACTTAAAACTCTTGCTTGAGTGGACTTTAGAACTCCAAGACTTAAAAGTCAAAATTATCCTTATCTTTTCTTCTTTTTTTTTTTTTCTTATAGCAAAGACTAATGTATAGCAATGAACATGTTTATCTTATCATGCCAAGTTCATCCAATTGAAAAGAAAAGATTGGGTAAATGCATCATGAAGTAGATTTTGGTTCGTATGACCGATCACGTTCCAGGTCATCCATAGACTTGAGGGCATGCATATGGTTAATTTTGGTAAGAGTAAAATTTGGTTATTTGTTATTCATATAATCAAAGCCATTTATAATCCATTGCAAAGAGGGACGTATATATTTTCTCTAACTTCTAAAGTTTGCTCTCCCTTGGGGAGTGTTGTAGCTTTGTTACCACTTGTTGGGAAAAGATTCTTCACGAGTACGAAATATGAATCCCCTCCAGGATCTCAATATCGGTGATGGTGTTAACACCGCAACAGAAAGAAAGAAAAGATAAAATAAAGATACAATCATATACGTAGATCAACCCAAGACTTATCTCCACGGGACATGCAAGCTTCACTATGAAAAAAAATTAAGTATAAGAGAAAATTTATCCTCTCAACTCTCATAAACAAACTTCTCTCTCAACAAAAAAATTTGGCTGGAAGGTGATTCTTCCATGGTGATTCTTTGGCTCCAATCCCATTCAACATGCAAGGTTAAACATAACCCTCTTATGTGTGACCTCTTAAGCTTGGAAAGCTTCTTACTATTATTGTTATATTTCTCATATTTTTCGTGAAGCTAATCAAGCAGCGGATTATTTGGCAACAAAAGCACTTACTGGGGAGGTGCTATGGGGCCAAGAAGATATAGTCGACCCTGTGTTTACTGTAATTCCTCAAGCTGATGCTTCCAATGTCTATTATATTAGGAAGGGTTGAAACGGGAAGGGACAAATGGGAAAGTAGCTAGATAATGGTTTGGTTTCGTGCTGTTTCAATTTCATTTCTCCAATGCTTCTAGGGTTCTAATGGGCAAGCTTTGTTGCTTCTGTGCCATTGGCACTAGGGGGTCTATCGGATTGTGTTTACTGGTTTTCATCATGACCCTGTTTGGATTATGCTTTCCATGTGATTATTCACCTCTGGTCCATTATGTATTACTTTTCAATGTTAAGCTCCCAGACGATGGCTCAAATGAAAAAGATTCTGATGGGGAGCTATTGGTCATAGCCTTGTTTGGATTATACTGTGCATTTCATTGCAGGGCTCTGTCCTATTACTCTTGGGTTAATGTATTATTCTTCAACTCACAGCTCCCACATGATGTTTCACCTGCCACTGATACTGATGGGAGAGTGGGGGCTCAGTATCCTATTATTACAAGCTCTCATCAAGGAAGATTTGTTTTGAATATTTTATAAATCATTGGGAGGGCTGAATATTAGTTCTGCATGATGCCTGCTAAGGGATTGCCCTTGTGTTCTTTATACAAATGATCTAGAAATGAAGCTGCCTTACTTTACATCTGATTCTCAATATTATAATCAATCATCAATTTTCTGGATGGGTGGCTGTCTGGATATCTGCTGGTTTCAGCATACAGGCTTACGTTGTGGGCTGAGCTGTGCACTCTGTTTCATTCAATGGTGCCCATCTCATTTCGTCAGCAGGTTTTCAAAGGACTCGGCAAGATCTATAGCTATGGGGAGACCATGGAGTTTCAACGTTATGTATCGGTTAAGGTTGGAGTTTACCTATTTTTGTATAGCCTGTATGGGTGTTTCTTCTGCTATGTAACTCTTAGACTCTGTACTAGCATTTCCTTTGAATTCAAGCCTTGTGCACCTTTTCTACCAAAAACATAAGAAGCATAACCCTCACGGATACTCTCACAACTCCTCCAAAGAAACTCTCTCATAGGCCTACTGTATCAGGATCCGCGACAACCTTGGATACTTTTTATGATACTCTCACTGCTACATCATGCCTCAGCCTTTACCCCTATGCTCACGACCACTCCCACGACCAGAATACTGTCCACTACTGTCTATCTGCTGCTCATGTCAAGCCACTAGACCTCTGCCTCCAAGCTGTCAAGCCTTTTTTATATGCCCAAAATCGAGTCTAGATTGAATCAGACACTTAGCAACCCTATAAGCTCCCGTGCCCATAAGATTGCGGCTGCATCAAGATCTGGCCATTGGATCGTGGAAAAAAATATCTAGACCACGTGTGGACCGCGCATAGCATGAACCGGCCCATCTCTGCACACACCGTGTGTCGCACGCTCGTTCGCATGCACATGAGATGAGATAAAAGGGATTTGCACCGCGACGGTCCATGGAGGATGCGTGGACCACGTCTCCTCCCGCGGTCCACAATGGACCGCATTACACAGACCGCACCGCGTGGACGCATGCCTAGAACATGTGCCCGCGCGTGTTCTGGGCTGCACGCCCAGTTGGGCCATGCACGTCTGTGTGCTCGCGTGGCCTAGTGCACAGCAGGCCCTACTTAGGCCGTGCGCATTGCAACGGGCCTGTGGGCCACTCCATTGTGAGCCTCGTGCTGCATCTTCTGGGTTTCTCCGTCTTGGACTTCTTTCTTGTTGTGGATCGAATTCGAATACCAATACTCAACAATCTCCACCTCGACTCGATATTCGGTCTCCATCTAACTTTGAGAGCTTTTGTATCTTCATGCTTCCATGCCTTAGGGCAAATACCTGACTGCTCATGGATGGACAAATATGGGAGTTGAGCTAAGTCACTCGATTTCATCTTCATCATATGCTGTGATCTGTCTGATCTGAGATCTACTCGAAGTAGTCTTCTATGACAATAAGAACTTCACCTTGCGATGTCGTCTGTCATCCTTCCGAATCTCTCATCTCATGCCCGATCTACCATATCTGGAGCTCCACCTCACTCTAAGCTCCCACTGGCTCCGAAAGCTCCACCTCGCATCGAGCTCTCTATCAAGAGATAATGTCCTCCATACCTCTTTCTTTCGTCACAACCCTACTGCCATGCAGAACCTTTAAGATTCCATCATTAGCTCTCCACCTGTAGCTGCTTGAATCCAGTCTGCTCAGTAAAATCAAATTATTCCTGAAGCTGGATATATATCGAACCTTACCCAACTTCATCATTGCTCCATCATGTGTCTATAAGCTGATAGTTCTAATGTCCTTGATCGCACAACTCGATCCATCCGGTAGATAAACAATACCCTCACTGCTCTTTAGAGAGTCAAACAGCTCTTTTCTATAATAAACATGGTGCGAACATGCAGAATCCAGAATCCACTGTGGAGAATAAGTAGATACCTCATCTATCATCAGAAGAACATTATCACTATCTTCTATATCGCTATCTTGGACCACTATCGCCACAGTAGTCTTCGTCCGATCTCTGAGTTATGGATAATCTCTGACTCGATGCCCCAACTCATCACATCTGTAACATCTGATCTTACTCGAATCCCTCATCTTGGACTTAGATCGTCCACCTTGCGATCCTTTGCCCATTCATTTCTGCCACCACCATCTCCAGTCATCGCCAAAGCCGAGGTGCCATCGAAACTCGAGGCTCAGTTCTTCCACCTAAGAACCTCATTCTGGAGAGGTGCAGAAGTGATCTTCTCCATCTTGATGATGCTCTTCCCCACTAGAAGAGTGGACACCAAAGATTTAAAAGGAGGAAGCAATGAAAGTAAGACCAACGTCCTAGTCTTCTCCTCAACCTTCTCACCAATGCTGAGGAGATCAGTGAAAATCTTCTGAAAGTTACTAAGTGCTTCTGCACGCTCTATTCCTCGCTCATCCACAGCTAGTAGAACTGTTTCTAGAGAAAAGAGTATTGGTGAGTGATTTCGTCATGTATATCTCCTCGAGCTTCATCCATAGCGCTGTCGGAGAAGTCTCGCTAAGCACATAGATCACTACATTATCCATCAAGTACAAGCAGATCGTACTCACCGCTGTATATAGAGCCACCTCCAATCCTTCTCCTCCATAGTAGTCGGCTTTCTTTGCATAAAAGAGCATCGATTAATCCTTGCTGGATGAGTACATCCTTCACTCTCGTTTGCCATAGAAAAAATTATTCTTCCAATTATATCAGTTGATCTCCATCTTGATTGAGCCTATCTTCTCCATCTTTTCAACCTCAATCAATACTGCTGCAACTTGGACAAATGCGTGCTCTAGTACCAGAGAGCACATATAGAGAGAGCAAGTAAGAATTTAGTGATTGTTTTTCATTTTTCATCTAGTTTATTTAATTCTTTTAACCTGATAAAATGTGATGTATTCATCTTACAGATCTATTCTTTTGGACGCCATCAGATTGTTTGATGTTTGAGTATGGCTTTGCATGAGCTCAGGTCATTCATTGTAGTGATTAGGTTTTAAGCTATATCAAGAACCAACTATGATCTTTCTTCCTTTCCCTCTCTTGTATATAACTTTGTAGAGAAATTTTTTGTCCACCACCTCTGGTGGAGAAAAATCACACCGCTTCATTCGATCGGATCAATTTTTTATTCTTTTGATGAAAATACCATTTCTCTTCAAGATATAGGAACTCATAATAACCAACAGAATATTATATAAAAATACAGAATCATATATATCATTCAAGATATCATAAAATTAAAAAAAAGATTATAATTACTTTCTGATGCCTTATATGACATCCTTTGAATCCTATGACATCCTGGATAATGTTATGACATTCTGTGCTTAGTATGATATCTTGTGTCAGTAATATTATTTTCAATAATTGTTCATAGGATGTAAAAGGATGTCATAATATGTCATATCATTATTATGATGTCTTGTTATTTTTTATGATATTCTGTTGATTGTTATGATATTATGTTATTATTTATGACATCCTGTCCAAACAAGAGCAAAATAGAATAATAAAAGGGAAAGAGTATTTTAATCAAAAAAATTGAAAAAAAAGTTGAGCTATATTAAATATTTGTCTTATTATTAATTACGCTATATGGCTCAATCGAATGAAATAGTATGCTTTTTTCTCCACCAGAGGCGATGGACAAAGAATTTCTCTATCTTTATAACTTCTCCCATATACATAGAGAGAGAGAGAGAGAAGAGAGAGAAAAGATAATATAACAAAAATGCTTTAGTAATTCATAGTATTACTCAACAAAAGTTGGTTGGTGTATTCTCACTGCACTTTTTGAATTGACATCATAACAGTGCCATTGATGAAAGCAAAATGATAGGTACAAGGCACCTAATTGACTTTGTTTGAGTAACTATTATGAGTTACCGTAGCATTTATAAAGGCCATGAGGTACAAAGCAATGTGTCTCTTATGTCACCTCATACCTCTACCTTATCAGCCTTCATAAAGGCGTTAGTTGGTCAGGTGAGATTTCTCACTATCAATGCTATGAATGACTGACCATAGAAGGCTTTCTCCTTCAATGGTGGAGACTGCATTGTTCATTTGATTGTTCCAATCCCAATCTCATGCCAACTAATGTGGAATGTAGATATATTTAGACATACCTGCATATTGATATCTTATTAAATCAAGTAGAGTGGTGTGAAACAATAATCATCCTTATCATGGAAGGATTGTAAGTAGCATTGACCAATGTAATGGTTGTCTAATACCCTGTAACGTGTGAACAAAGATTAGATAAATGGTGCAAAATATTTGCTGAAAATTATTGCAATTACAGTTCTATGAAAGGTTGTAAGCTGTATTGACCATTGTAAGATTCACTGTAAAGAAATTGAATTAGGACACTGTGTGACAATGGATAGGAAATGAAGAGTTGTCTATGGAATCAAGCAACTGTATATGAATTGGTCATATTTCATGGTTCATATGCCAAAAAATCACAGCATTTTGAATTGCTAGCGCTTCCGCTTCAACTACTTTCTCGACCAAAATGAATTGCTGGCATTTACAAATCGATAAATTTTACAGTTACAAGAAACACTACATGTTTCATACAGTAACATATATTTCTATCACAGAAAAAGTAATAGTATATAAGACTAAAACCAAACTATGATATAAGGCTGCGACAAAATATCCCATTAAGAGGTAAAACAGCAAATCAACCAATGTACGGGGAATCCAGCGCCAGAGCATAATAGGATACCAAGGGGACAAACTATAACCTGTTGAATATAAGAAATGCAGTAGCATAAAAGATAAGCATTCATCCCATGTTTTCAGAAATAAATCCAACAACGAAAGAGGATCCTCATCCAACAATTGTTTACAAGTACTAAACACTTACAACACTTATGATAAGAAGTTCTCCTAATTACTTATATATATTACCACAAGAAGTACTATAATTCCAATCCAAAGCTTCTTTGTCATTATTACTCTCAATTGATTCATTAATCTTACATTACATTTTTTTAACTCCACCTCAAATCATATATTTTCTTTTACCTCTTGAAGTAAATTTTCAACCATTACTGAAGAACAATCTCTGGATTGATCATCTATTGGCAAGCACCAAGCTATAAATAATATTCTTCACAATTATAATATGGTTTATTTGGGTTTTTTGAGAATCTAAATTTTATTGAAGACATCCAACTACAATGACAAACCTTGTTGTAATGATCCAACGAAGGTAGACCGATACTAATACAAGCATTGGACCCTTGTGAATAAAATAAGATAAAATAATTATTAATAAATTAATAAATTACAGTTAAGAAGAATTTAGATTGGATTAGGACAGTAAGTTAACATCTCCTCACCATTCTTGTAATCATCACCTTTGCGCAGGTGTGCCCACACCCCCTGAAAAGGTATCACATTAGGTAGAAGATGATCCAAAAAATGAAGGTTTACTCTTCAAAGTGCTGCGGACTACTGTGAATCAATTCAAGGGTCTGCAACTACATCTTTTGAGAAAGGAAACCAATGTATTCACCTTTAATGCAATCCTTACAAGAGGGAGAGTTCTAAACTCATTACTCATGGATAGTTTCGATCAAAAAATAAAGAAATATGATTTTCTTCACTAACATCATGTGACAGTTTTTGATAAATAATCAAAAGAAATGGTTTGGATCCATCAAGATCAAATTTTTTTGATAGCTGAAAGGGAGAGGGCAAAGTTTGGTGGGATCAGGCGAAGATGGTTCCAACACAGGGATTGGGCTAGATCTAGTATTTTGGTGCAAGGAGAGGGCATAGTACAGCGGGATTGGGTAGGATCCATAAACATCAAACAATAGGATGTGGAGAGAATGAAGTGGGTTTCGATTAGTATGGCACAAATCTGGAGTTGGAGCCTAAAGTTGTCGCATGAGGAGCTAGAGGCTGGTGGGGGCTCGAGAGGACACAAATAGTGCATGGGAGCTCAATTTGTTACATGAGGATCCGAAGATTGGTGGGGGCTTGGGAGGATGCGGATGGCACATGGGAGCCCAAGGTTGTCATATGAGGAGTTATACACTATTGACAATAAGGGGCTCAAGCGAATGCCTATAGGGCATGAGGATATATTCTCTAGTGATACTAGTGGGATTTCTCTTTTTGGAAAGAGATGAAAGGAGAGGATCCATTTCTCAATCTTTCGTTATTCTTTTTTTTTTTTTGTTGAGTAATCTCTTTTTTTGTTACTTAAAGAATAGAATGATCACGTTGGAGCGAACAGAGCTCCATTCAAATTTCCATCGATGTTCTTCCCTTGCACATTTGGATTTTAGATGTGTCTATTTTGGTTGGTGTGGTCCACAGATCATGCAATAGACCAAGTTCAACCAGTAATCTTTCATAGTTGCAAGGCCCTCCAACAATCTCATTTAATTATTTGTTAAATTTGGAAGAACCATATGCTTAGAATTATTGATTTAGTTGATTTCTTATCACACAATTATGCTAGTTATCCGATAAGGTTTCTAATCAAAGAACTAGGTACATGTTAGTAGATTGAAACATTAATTATTTATTATAAGTTTAAAACTGAAATAAGTTTCATTTTATAGTACCCATAGGTCACCATCTGCATCAGCAACACAGTTGATTTTTTTTTGGCTAAGATGTACTTCTCGTTTAGCATTCAAGGCTAGTCATTTTAAGTACTTGCTAGTACTTCAAGTAGCACAAAGTCATAAATTTTCTCATACCATTTAGCCCCCATTTTTATAGTCCCACATTGACTAATCAAAAGGATGCCATATGGACTTGTTAGCTTGGGCTAATTCTCCTTCCAACAGTTTAAGTTTTTGGACTGTGAGTTTATAACAAGTGATATTAGAGCCAAATCTATTGTATATCACCACTTTTATTAGTTATGTGAGCCTCTCATGAGGCATATCAGAATCGAGCAGAAACTAGTTCATGGATGGACCCCCCTCTCTTGAGTAAGAGCCAATTATGACGAGCACATTATGAGATTAGATGGGAGAGATTGTTATAGTCTTATATTGACTAATCAAAGGGGTACCACATAAATTTATTAGCTTGAACCACTAAAGATTCCACTAGCATTGTTGAGTATGTTATCTTAAAATATTTTTATCTGCACACATCAAAAATTTTTATGAACCACTGCTCACACTACTTAATTGTCCCTAAAATATATTCTATATATCTATACAATATATGAAAAGAGAGTTTAGAACTCTCCACATGATGGCATATGATGCCACTTTAAAGGGGGTTCGGAACCTTTCATATCGTTTTTTCCTTCCTTCACAAGTCCAACCCCATCATGACCTCTCCAACCCACCTTTCTCTCTTTTTTTAGGATAACACGAAGAAAAGACTTCCTCCATAGACTTGTTGATAGAATGACCAAGAGTCTCCAAATACCAAATGTCAAATAATAGGAGCATTTTATTTCATTCCCTTAGAAGTCCAACCCCATTGTGACCTCTCCATCCCACCTTTCTTCTTTTTTTCTAGGGTAATATGAAGGAAGAGGCTTCCTCCACAAACTTTATTAGTAGAATGATATGTACATGGTCATATTTATAAAAGTTTCTACATATGGTAGAGCTTACCTACAAAAATGATAAGGAGCTCAAACTCAGCTCCCATAGGCCCACTTACAATATTTTTTTTATTTGTAGAGATATCACCCATTCACCATATATCATGCCTTACAACTTGAGATATTATTCTTGAAAGAACCTCTCCATCCTCACCTTTCTCTCACCCTCCATCTCTGCATGTTAGATGAGAGGGGGCTAGGGGGAGGACGGAAGTCGACACATCCACATATTATCGTACATCCTTCTGTCATCTCTACCATAGTTCCGCACATCCTTCCTCCCCTTGCCTTCTTATCCCTCCATATTTGATTTAAGCAACAATAAAATAAAGGAGACAATTCATCAGCGGTTAATATTGGTAGACGATCCATGCGATTGCAAGAGAAAGAGGGAGAGGTAAAGACAGATCAATTATGTTCAAGTCATTTTAAAAGCTCTATCTTAGATCAATCTCCAGGCTCGTCTATCTGTAGGAAGCTTCATACCATGAAAAAAATAGTGGCATTACAAAAGTAGCCAAAGAAGGTAGGCAAGGTGTTTGTTTTCTCTTATTTTTCTTTCTAGTTGGTTCCTCATCAATTTATTGGGAGGTTGCTACCTAGGACAGGGTAGCCTTCCAATTCCTTAGGACATCATATGAGAAAAAATAATTTTCTCATCAATAATCATCAAGGAAGATTACTGTTCAGATTTCAGCAGCCTTCCTCATTTATAAAATGCATCATCTGAGGAAAAAATTGGTATTAGTCATTTGAGAAGGTTACTATATAGATTGCGGCAGCTGTGTACCCATAAAATACATTATTTGAGAGAGAAAATTGGAGAGATTGCTACTCGGATATAACAATCTTCCACTCTCAACTTACTATCCATAAAACACATCATTTTTTTGACTCAATGTAATAATCTTTCCAATATTTTCCTTCTTTTTCGCCTATAATAGATGAGACAAGAGAAGTAAAATAGAATTGAATATTTCAGCACTCACCTCGTCTTAGGTGTAAAAACTAGAATTTTGGTAAAAAAAATCAGTCATATTTGTATTTTTGTGAGAAAAAACTATATCTAAATATCCTTTAAATCTTGATATAGTAGTGGATTTTTGTGAAACAATCATTCCAGACACATTCTATGACTGCACTCTCACCAAATTTTTATAAAGAAATCTTCAAGCAGCTAATATTATTTTAATTATTAATATTTTTCTTACTATAACATACACTTAAATTTATCATCAAAAAGAATAATATAATTGATATTATTACAGTTTTGTTGTCACATCATTATCACCTGTGACTTTCTTTGACTTTCACTTTAACTAATACTAACCCTTAAAATTGCCAATCAAGTATGATATATTAGAAATATACAGAACATAACCCTGTTAAAATTAAATTCTCAGAATATATGTTTTGAACCTTTAATATTGCATTACTTATTTTATTTATTAATCTTTTTATATTATTTAAATTAATTCCTTGTACTTCCCCAAGCAAAACAACAAAAAACAATAAAATCTTTATGTGTGCCAAAAAAAAATGCTTTAATTATAGTTCTAGTTTTGTGAAAAACCAGCTTTTATATTTAACTACCATCTGCAATAGCACTTTTTTCGTGTAACGATCATTTCAAATAAATTTATCATAATACAGCTGCAAATTTTCCTTATCCTTATCTCTTTAGTATTTTTTTATTATTTCATTAAATTCTGCTGCATGGTATGGATTATAGGCTAGTTCATCATGACAAGGCAATACTTATCCCTGCGCATGACACCCTTAACAGGTGCATATAAAGTTCAATACAGCTACAAATTATGCTTATCCTTATATCTTTAATATTTTTTATTATTTAATTAAATTCTGCTGCATAGTATGGGTTACATGCTAGTTCATCATGACAAGACAATACTTATCACTGCACATGATACCCTTGTTGGGATATACCGACAGACCCCGACACTGACTCACCAACAGATCCCGACGCCGACTCACCCATAGATCCCGACGCCGACTCATCCTCGAAATGGACCAACCGACGATCGATTTTATCCATCCGACGACGGGCGACGCCGACAATGACTACCGACGATGCTCGGCCGAGTGTGCCGGCCGCACAGACCAACACCGCCTCCGACCACCGAAAGGCCGAACCTGCATCACCGACTCCCTGTCGGGTGGGGCAGCCGACGTCCGACTTCTACAGGCCCTTCCAAACGCCGACTGTGCTCCCGAGTCACCATCTGACAACCAAGTCCCGACGTATAGTCGGCCAGCCCTTCCAAATACCGAACGGCCGGCATGGGCTGCAGTCCTGCCAAGGACATGCTGTACGACCGCCAGGGGCGTTGTCCTGTCAGGGACCTGGGGCGCTGTCCTGCCAAGGATATGAATTAATTCCAAGGACCTGTCAGCCCATCAACGACATGACAACCTCCGACGAC
>KE505255.1:86642-115046 GCA_000441515.1 Elaeis oleifera
GCAACATGGAGGTGTACGTGGACGACATGCTGGTGAAGAGTGCGCAAACTTCGGATCATATCCAAGATCTTGAAGAAATCTTCCGCACTCTATGACGACATCGGATGAAGCTAAACCCAACTAAGTGCACCTTCGGAGTAACTTCGGGAAAGTTCCTCGGGTTCCTCGTTTCCCAACGAGGAATCGAGGCCAACCCCGAGAAGATCAAGGCGATCATCGACATGCGACATCCAGACACCAAAAAGGAGGTGCAGCAACTCAACGGAAGAATCATCGCGCTCAGCCGATTCATTTCTCGATCGATCGAGAGATGCCTCCCGTTCTTCAAAACCCTGAGGCAAGCAAAGCACTTCTCTTGGCCGGACGAGTGTCGGCAGGCCTTCGAGGAACTGAAGAAATATTTGACTTCTCCGCCTCTGCTCGTAAGATCAGAGGTCGGGAAAATACTGTACCTCTACTTGGCTACCTCCCTAGAGGCGGTTAGCTCGGTGCTCATCCGGGAGAACGAGAGTCGAATTCACCAGCCCGTATACTACATCAGCAAAGTGCTCCACGAAGCTGAAACTCGATACTCGAAGGCAGAGAAAATGATATTTGTCCTGGTCGTATCAGCACAGCATCTCCGTCCGTACTTTCAGGTGCACGCTATCGTGGTCCTCACCGACCAACCCCTGAGAGCGATCCTGCATCGCCCGGACACATCAGGACGACTGGCGAAATGGGCGGTGAGACTAAGCGAGTTCGACATTCAATACCGACCGCGATCTACTCTGAAAGCCCAGGTTCTGGCTGATTTATTGCGGAGTGCCCGACAACCGACCAAGTGTCGGGAGATGGGAGCTCCAAAGAGGCTGCGACCTCTAAATATGACCCTGAGTCAACCTGGGTATTGCACATCGATGGAGCTTCCAACGCTCGAGGGAGCGGGGCCGAGTTCCTGCTCACCAACTCGGAGGGAGTGGTTACCGAGCACACCCTCCGATTCGACTTCAAGGCCTCCAATAATCAAGCCGAATATGAAGCGCTCCTCGTGGGCTTGAGGGTGGCAACGGAGCTCGGGATCGACAACCTCAAAGTCTTCTCCGACTCTCAGCTGATTGTGGGGTAGGTCGGAGGCGAATTCGAAGTGCGGGACCCGACCATGGCTAAATATCACCAGAAAGTAAGAGATCTCGTAGCACATTTCAAGTACTTCGAGATCTCCCACATTCTCAGGGCGGAAAACACTCGGGCCGACGCACTCTCCAGGCTTGCGACATTCGACTACGACACTTTGGGCCGGACACTCATAGAGAGTCTCGAGCAACCGAGCATCGACAAGACTGAGGAGGTGCTACAACTGGCGACCGAGCCGAGCTGGATGGATCCGATCGTTCAATATCTGACCGACGAAACTAGCCCCGAAGATCCCGCGGAAGCCAAACGACTCCGGTGGGCGGCCTCCCAATATGTAATGATGGACGGGCGACTCTACAAAAGGTCGTTCTCCCTTCCCTTGCTGAGGCACCTGGGACCGACTGACGCGGACTACGCACTCAGAGAGGTGCATGAAGGGATCTGCGGAAACCACTTAGGGGGCAAATCCTTGGCCTACAAAGTCCTACGGCAGGGTTACTACTGGCCCACCATGAAGAAGGACGCGGCTGAGTTGGTTCGGAGGTGCGAACCATATCAAAGGTACGTCAACATACAACACCGACCCGCCAACCAACTGACTCCCATTGTTGCCCCGTGGCCCTTCGCCCAGTGGAGAATCGACATACTCGGGCCTTTCCCTCTGACATCCGGCCAAAGAAAGTTCATAGTCGTCGCAATCGACTACTTCACTAAGTGGGTGGAAGCCGAATCTCTAGCACAAATCACCGAGCGAAAGATGGAAGACTTCATCCAGAAGTTCATCATCTTCAGGTTCGGACTGCCGCACACCATTATCATCGACAATGGACGATAATTCGACAACCAAGACTTCAGAGAATTCTGTGCGAGATTTCATATCACGCACAGGCTGACCTCGATCGGACATCCACAGTCCAACGACGAGGTCGAAATAACCAACCGAACCATTCTGCATTGACTGAAGACCCGACTGAATGAAGCAAAGGGCCTCTGGGTTGAGGAACTGCACTCCGTCCTGTGGACGTACCGAACGACGCCCCATGTCCCGACCGAAGAATTTTCTTCAACTTGGCCTACGGAACAGAGGCAATGATCCCACTGGAGATCGGGCTACTGTCGATCAGAGTCGAGCAGTATTGTGAATCGGGCAACTCTGAGTGTCGGAGAGCCGACTTGGACCTCCTGCCCGAACTCTAATGCGAGGCTCAACTCCGCATGGCTTCCGACCGACAAAGGGTGGCCCGGTACTACAATGCTAGGGTTAAGCCGAAGCTTTCCGACCCGGAGACCTGGTCTTAAGGAAGGCAGAAGTTTCGAAGCCTCTGGACCAAAGAAATTATCTCCGAACTGGGAAGGACCCTACAAGATAGCGGACACCTACAGGCCGGGAGCCTACCGACTGGAGACTCTTGAAGGAATGGCCATCCCCTGGACTTGAAATGCTGACAACCTGAGATTGTACTACCAATGAACTCTGTATGCCCTTGCTCGGAATATAAACTCGACTTCAAAACTTCGGAGTCTAGAATCTCGGCTCTTCAACTGTGGGTCGGCGCTCGCCAGCAGTACGAGCCCCGACGTCCCAACTTGAGCCCAACATTCCGTTGGGAATCAACGGCCCGATCGCCGACGACACATCGAACCCTTGCGAGGACCGATATATCTACATTGATGGGAGCCACACTCCTTCCACAATCGATTCTCAAGCAAGACGACTGGCTAACTTGCCGACTTGGCTCCGGTCGAGAAAGGCAAAACGCCAACGCGACCAATGTCGCGTTCGTGACATACCGACCAGATCACGATCGATCGAAGGGTATTTGGCTTACCACCGTTTATCACACATCACGACGTATGCGTCCGACCGAGGTCCGGGCAATGGGAACTCGACTTATCATCATTTTCTGACTGAATAAGTCGGACGCTATTCGACTATCAGACTCTACGGGATGATCGGGTCATCGAGCTATGTCCGGAAGTCGGTCGACACTCAACTCGACGAACACGCCCGACTCACATCTGGGCAATGGACATTCGACTTAAACCCTCGACTATCGGATCCTACGACCGTCGGAATGATCGGTCTATAATCGAAGTTCGCTATGCCTTTACCGTGGCACGCGCTACCGACTGTCTCGGCTAGCGACCCAGGATCTTACCGAACGTCCTAACGAGGTACGTCGGGCCTACAATCTATACACTCGGGGGCATTTCGACGAAGCATACATTCCAAAATACATTCCAAAATACATAAGGAAGAAAGCTGAAGGGTTCTCAATCTCATTCAAGTATAAACTGAATATACAAAATTAGGCCGAAGCCTGATTACAAGTATATGAAACAAAGCAAAAAACAACAAAGCTCCGACTACTCGTCGGAGTCAACCTCTTCAACCGGGAGAAGCTCGGGGGCAGTCGGCGTGTCCGCTCGGGTCGGCGTAAGATCGGGGGTCGGGACCACCTCACCTTCGGTGACTTGCTCCGGGACGGCTTCCTCCACGACAGTACGGTCTCCCGATGATGGGTCGGCCACCTCTTCCGTGACTTGGCCCTCCGACCCTGGGGGGATGACGCTGCTGAGGTCAAGCTCCGGGAACAGAACCTGGACTGCATCCCGAGCGTCCTCGTATCCCACTCGGTACGAGGCGAAGCCACTTTCCAGGAGCTCCTCCCGATATTTGTCGGAGCCGCGAAAGTCTTCCACCGCCCGACCCAGCACCTCCTTCGCCGACTCCACTTTCGCCTTCGCTATGTCTGCGTTAGCCTGGGCGGTGGACAAATTCTCCTTGGCCTTGACGAGATTCTCCAGGCTAACCCGGAGCTGCTCGCGCTCGTCCTCGAGCTCGACGACGATGCCATCCCGTTCGCACCGCAGTCGGTGAGCGGTATGGCCTTTACGCTTAGCTTCCTCTTGGGCCGACTTAAGTTCGACCCCCGAGGCAGCCAGAGCGTCGGTGAGGCGGGATATCTCGTCCTCGAGCCTCGCCTCCCAATCGGTCGACAGCTTCAGCTGCTCGACCAACACCGCCTTCTCAACCTCGGCGGTCTCTGCCCTATCCTTCCAGACCGTCCGAACGTCCCCGAACCTCCGGTATCCGGCCTCCAATTCGGACATGGTGTAAATCAACTGTAAACAAAAGTCAACCGTCAGAAAGATAAAATAGTAAAGACAACCATGAAGAAAGAAGACAAGGCAGAACTTACCCGATCATGGTCGGATAAAAGAAGACAGTATCTCGATCACCGGTCGAGTCTTCAGAACCTCCCGATCGGTCGGGAGGAGGGTCGCCTGACACAGTCTCCTGGCCAAGTCGTGGTTGGCCAGGGCCGACGCTCCCTCGGGGACCTGGACACCGGACGACGCAGCGCGGTCCCCGACCTCGTGTCGTCCGCAGGGGTCATCGGGGCCTTTCCCGACCAGCCGCCCAGGCTCGTAGGTCAGGGAAGGAGGGGAAGCTCGAACTTGATTGAGCTCCCCCCGAAGCCGCGACGGGAGCCGCCGAAGGACGTTCGGGCTCCCGAGCTTCACCCCGAGCCTCCTCCATCGACGAAGCTGCCGACACTCCCTCGGTCATGCCCTCCGCCGGCTGCTCCTCTGGTGGCACTGCCGGCACCGATAGTGTGATGACTGGCTCCGGCTGCTCGACCGCCAACGCGGCGATGGTCAGGGGCAACGTCTGGGGCCTTTTGGGCAGGCGTGAAGGCCCGGCCCCAGACGTCGGCCTCTTCCTCGCCGCATGTTGCCGGATCTCGGCGTCCGTCAGTCTCATCCTCGACGACGTACCTGCAATTTCAATAGAAGAATCAGTACGAGTTCGGAGACAAACGAGAAGCTAAAAGACAACCAATGGGTCGGACAGTACCTAGGCGGGGACCAGGCTCAGGCCGACGTCATAAAGAGCTTGTTCGGTAACAAGCTCTCTCTGCTTCGGTACCGACATGTCTTTGAGTCGGTAGAAGTCCTCCCGGTCGTCCGCCTCCACTCGGCTATTCTCGTTCGGCCAAGTCAGAGGCTCGCCCCAGCGGAAGGGAACCCCCAAGGAGAGGAAGAGGAAACAAGAAGAACTGGTTCTTCCACCCATGAATGGACGATGGAAGACCAGTGATGAAGGAGAGACCATTTGGGGATTGAAAGCCACCACCCTCGGACTTTAGGGTGGGCCGGAGGACGAAGAATGCCCGAAAGAGAGAAATTCGAGGATTGATCGGCAAGAGCCAACACAGCAGGGCAAAACTGACTATTAGCCGAACTGAGTTCGGTGCCAGTTGCGTCGGACAAAGACCGTAATAGTCCAGAATATTCTGGACGAACTTCGGAACCGGAAGACGAAGGCCGGCCCGGAGGTCCTCGACATAGAAAGCCACCTGGCCCACGGGCGGTTGTTGACCCGACCCTCGATCCCAGAGATGAAGAGCCGAAACTGCTCCAGGATACTGTACTGCTCCCGGAGTCGATCGACATTCGGTCCCGAAAGTGAAGAGACCTCCACCTCCGAAGTCGACCGAGGATCATCAGTCGGATTTTCCGACTGATCTCCCCGAGGAGAGGTTCTGGCCATGACGCTAGAACCCAGGAAAGAGAAGAAGAAGAAGAAGAAAATCCAAAGGAACAGGAAGAAAACACGAGGAGACAAAAGTCTCGAAGAAAATTTTTCGAGAATGGGAGTAGGGGCGACTACCTGGGACAAAGGGGACCACTCGGGCAGGGTCTCTGCAGCAGAACTGTAAAAAGTGAGGTTTTGGATACAAGTGACCCTATATATATAGTGCCCTCGACGGCCGGGATGAGAGCGAGCCCGATGAGGATCTCCCGGATGATTGACACGTGGCAGCATCTGGGCCTTCCCTCGACCCGACGATTCGACGCACTCATCCCAGATCGGGCCTCGTCGCCTCCATCCGCGCGAACGACTCCGGCCCAATGACCTCCCGATACGTGGCGGAAGAACCGCACCTCAAGATTAATTCACTGACGGCGGTCCGCGTTCCCGATGGGACGCCTGACGGCGGTCCGCGCTCCCAGGAGAATGCCTGACGGCGGTCCGCGCTCCCAAGGGAACGCCTGAGGGCGACTTGCATTTCCTAGGAGATGCCTGACACCAGATCATCTGGATCGTCCACTGGTGAGATCGGCAAGATCGGAGCATGACGCGATCCACTCCTTTCGCCCGACGCCCCAACTCGCGTGGAAATGCAGGCCGACATGACATCAGACTCAGGAGTGGGGGGGGGCAACTGTTGGGATATATCGACAGACCCCGACACCGACTCACCAACAGATCCCAACACCGACTCACCAACAGATCCCGACGCTGACTCACCCACAGATCCCGACGCCGACTCATCCTCGAGATGGACCAACCGACGATCGACTTTATTGTCCGACGACGGACGACGCCGACAATGACTACCGATGATGCCCGACCCGAGTGTGCCGGCCACACAGGCCAACACCGCCTCCGGCCACCCGAAAGACCGAACCTGCATCACCGACTCCCTGTCGGATGGGGCAGCCGACGTCCGACTTCTACAGGCCCTTCCAAATGCCGACTGTGCTCCCGAGTCACCACCCGACAGTCAAGTCCCGATGTATAGTCGGCCAGCCCTTCCAAACGCCGAACAGCCGGCATGGGCTGCAGTCCTGCCAAGGACATGCTGTACGACCACCAGGGGGCATTGTCCTGCCAGGGACCTGAAGCGCTGTCCTGTCAAGGATATGAATTAATTCTAAAGACCTGTCAGCCCATCAACGACATGACAACCTCCGACGACTTGACAACTCTCTAGTTGTCTACATCATCGACGGCGGACCATACCGCCTCCTACTATAAAACGGGTAAGGCAACAACAGCTTATGATAAGGCTGGAGAAATTCTTCTCCCTCTCTCCACCACTGAGTCTCCTGATTTCCTTCTACTGTTGCCTAGTCTCCTCTCTGACTTGACCGTCGGAGGATCCCCACCGGAGGTATCTCCGATCAGTATGGACTTCTCTTGCAGGTGCTCGTTCCCGACGACCAAACGACGAGGGGATTGGCCGCAACAACCCTTAACAGGTGCATATAAGTATGCGTGGATCACCAAAATTCTGAGCTTCAAATCAATCATCCAGTAACACACTAACACCAAGGAAACCACTTGTTATACGCCAAAGCAGACAAAATTTGCCATGTCCATAAGATCACAGATCAAGTTAAAAAGTCAGCAGATTTCTTTGTCAGACCTCTACCCTCTTTAAAAAAAAAAATCTTGAAACAATGTGCATCTCTGCTGAAAAAAAGGCCAACTATCTTCCAATAAGCTGCCAGTTTTGCTGATCTCAATAATTTTGTCAGGATAAAAACACTTCCATAACCTTATTAACCCATTGATATACCATAATAAGCCTAGTTATAATACATATTTCGGAGCCATACTAGATGCTCCAAACAGTGACTCCTGATTGTTAGTTTTATATTTTAGCTAGAGAAATTAGTCTCTTAAATGACATCATTAATGTTTTATTACTGATTGCATGGAAAGCTGCATCTTCACACTACTATTCTGAGCATTAACGCAAATGTTTAAATGACATCTCTTGATTGTTACTCATTGCAATCTCCTTGTCTGGGTCACCAACCAGCTACAAGGCAAATTATGGACAGGTATTCAAACAGAGGAGAATGACAAAAAAACATTATTGGAAACAAGAAAAAAAAAGACAACCTCAACAGTCGTAACTATGCTAAAGCACACACCTTAACTTTTGAACAACGCTAGTCCCGCAGAAAAGTTGTGGAGGTAACCATCGCCATAGAATATATCCTTAATTTACACACTTACAGACTTGCCTTTTCCCTCAACATTGAAACGGCAGCTTTGTCTGTAAACCATATGAACTTGCCATCCTTTAGTGAAACCATCTCAACAGGCAGCATATCTGAAGAACTTTGTTCACCCCCTAGAGCCTTGTGCACAGCACCAGCTTTACCAGATCCAGTGACCACCAGTGCAACATATGCCGATGAGTTGATTACTGGGAATGTGAAAGTTATTCTCTCTGGCGGAGGCTTTGGGGAATCCTCTATGAAGGTAATCCACCGCTCGTTCTCATTAAGGAGAGGGTGCCCAGGGAAAGAGAAGCTATATGACCATCTGGGCCCATTCCCAACAGCATCAGATCAAATTTTGGGAACCCAGTTGCCGGGGATACTGCCACCACCCCTGTATTAACCAGGTGTTTCAGGCAGGTCTCATAGTCATCAGCAGCACCCTCAGCTGACAAGGAGTCATTGATAGCATAAACCTGACCGGGAGGAATTGGGACCTATCATTTGAAAATAAACAATGATCTCCAATGCAGTTCTCGATAATCATTACATAGAAACATGAAAAGTGAAATAAAGCACTAAGATAAACTTCAAACAGTTGTAATTGAATGAGTCCTCATCACTTCGGTATTTTCCACCCAACAGAAAATGATTTCCAATCATAACCGAAAAACACAACAGGAAAACATGGAGCTAAGAAGTCAAATTTATGTATGCTAAACCTAGAAAATATAGAAATGATAGTTGCAACCAATCAAAAGATCAATCTATTTCAGATGAACACCAGATCAATCATTATTTTTCACTAATCTAAACATTCTAACCTATCTCCATTTACCATCTTTCAAAAATTCATTAGAAATTTTAGCTCTATTCCGTACCTCAACTAGTCAAATAAATAGTAACTGAATCAAATAGTTCAAAAAACAAGGAAAAAATACATTGTGAACAAGTATGATATATTTCTGACATTATTAACAATCTTATTTTTCATTTCTATGTGAGTTGGTCAAGTAATTGAATCAGTTTGCTATCTCAAAGTTGTTAATAATTTGAGAATTCTAAAAGGGTCCTTAAGGGGTTCCTTTGGATCTGTTCAGTTTGAATGAGTTAGGCACCTAGTAAAAATTGAGCCAATCAAGAAGCCTACAGGGTAAGTTGTGAAAGGAAAGGGAATGGGTTATTTATTTGTATCTAAGCACTTTTCTATAAGGGTTACCCAGCAGGGGAGAATTTCACTTAATTTATTGTTATTCATACAGCAAAACTGTTTGAATTTGTATGGGAGCTAGATGGTCGAGCTCAACTTGAAAATAAACTACCATGGCAGATGTTACAGAAAGCAAGAAGCCCAGAGGCTGGACACCAAGATCAAGCAGATTCAAGAAAGAGCTGAATTTGGCTGTCAAACATGTGAATTATTTGCAAGTAGCTTGCTTTCAGCTTGATAATCTGCTCAACATTAGCTTCATTGGATTTTGAGCTCAATATAGATCAAATATAAATTAAAAAATGAATATATTACTAATTTCAAAAATATATATATTTTAAGATATTAAAGCTTTGCCTAAAAATGATGAACTCAGCGATTAGATTAAGATCTAATGGAGCAAGATGGGAAGGCATAAGCTGAATCTAGGTGCAAACCCTGCACATTATCCTCTCTGGCTCCCTCAATAATGGCAGTGCCATCATCTCCTAATGTCTTTCCTCTCCCTCTTTCTAGCACTTACTCCCAGTGGCTGTTGAGAAGGGGACACCCTTTACAGTCAAGCTCCACATTGTTCAGAAGGGATGGAACACCAGCAAGAAGGCGTAGATATGATGTTTGAGAGAGGAAACACAATCTCTTCCACCCTAGTCATTGCCTCAGTAATCTTACTACCCTGTCTCTCTCCTCCCCTTCTTCTTGGAAGTCTGATACTCTGATGAAAATCTCACATCTCATTGATTCCATTGGTGAGCAAGACCTGAGTGAAGGTGACGTTTGTCCAATAGCTTCCTCTCCTCTCCTATCTTTTGGTGCCTCCAAAACACCTCATAATGTACTCAAGCCTAGTTGTAAGCATGTTAAGCAAGCACAAGCAAAGTCTAACCTGATATTTTGAGCATACAAAACCAAGTTTGAGTTGACTCAAGATTAAATGAGTGTAGCTCAAGTTAGTATATCCAACTCATCCCAAGCTCAAGCTGTGCAAAGTTTAATTTGAGCCAAAATGAGTTGGCCGGGCCTGGTTTGCTCATGTTCAGTAAGTTTATACCCTTGATTTGAGCAACATATTGAGATCTTACAAGAGAATAAATAGCTGATGCCTCTAATGGACCTGAAACATGACAAACTTTTTAAACATAATTGTTAATCTGTGTAAGTACATGCCCTTTATTCCCACTGTGAACACCTACTTGAACTCTATCAAAATACACAGGAGCCTAGTGTTCTCTTGGCATCCTTGCACCTGGATAAGGATGCTCTTAAATGATACATTGGTTTGAGAAATCTCGAGGTTTTCTAACATGGAATGGGTTCTCTTAATATATTTCACCAAGGCCAAAGAGTTTCGCGAACAAGTATGAAAACAGAGCTTAAACTCTTAACAAGCAGAACTAAAGGACCGATGACAATTTCTTGTCAGAGTTGTTTCCCACATGGCCTAAGGATGAGATCCAGGCCGGGTTATGTATCTTTTGCCCTTCCACAATATCATAAGCTATTTAGTAAATGCTACAGGGTAAACAAAGTTAATACAGTGGCAAAGAAAATAAGAGAGGTTCCCTTAAACCTAAAGTGTCAAGTCTAATTGACGCTAAATCTTAACATAAAACCAGTATATCAACAGTACCGCAGTTGACACAAAAAGATATGATGGAATGACACAATCAGGTCATTTGCTACAACTGTCATTATAAGCCTACACAACTAGTCGAATTGTAAAGAAGCAACAGATTTCAAGATACATGCTTAAGTTGATGAAGCCTGAGAATAACCGGCCTCGGGAAACAGGGAATTGTTCACAGCAGTGGAAGTAGACCTTAAATTTATGTTTATGACTTGGTTGGATCAGAGAACTCAAGGTTATGCTAAATACAGCATCTGATATCTCAACAGATTCAAAAATACAATCTGGTAGAAGCAAAAAGATTGTGGTTTACAATTTGCAGCCAAAGGAAATGGAATGTAATGGGGTACAATGTTGCCATGGTGATGATGAGCACTTCGGTGTGTAGATATAAGCATTACTATAAGACATCATGAAAGGTTCACTTTGGCCAATGCTGGAATATCAGTTAAATGTAGTCTATCTAAGGCCATTTTCAGTTCACTGTAAGTGGCTGGAGGTAAAGGCTGTGAGTTGCCAGAAGTGATTTCAGACCAGTCTTAGTTGAACTGACTTCAACACTTATTTTGGAAGCCAAGATATAAATCAAGACATAAATTAGGCACTTTCATGACCACTCCCACCAAGCCAAACACATGGGAGTTGCTTCTTTGATTTGACCTTTCACTTTTGGCAACTTGTCACGAACCACACATGCCCTAAGATATTTTGATAATTTATTTAGTTATGCTGTTATCTACAAGCCTATAATTGTAAGTGTCCTTGATCTCAAACTATCATCAAAATTTGCTTGAGCACTTCCCTTGTTTTGGAGGTTTGATAACCTTGAAATGGTTGATTTTCCCTTTATCTCTGGCATCACTGCATAAACTTAGTTTAGAAGTCTGTGAGGGATAAATATCAGTTCCTCTCTGGAATGAAAGAAGAGGGAACAAGCTTTCCCTTTGAAGCTAAGCAATGTTGTGCAAGGGATTCCCAACAGAAGAGAAAATTTTAATTAGATTATTTCTGTGCTTCTACCAAGAATGTTTCAAAATCACAACAAATCAAATACTAATCGGATGATGGCAAATCTGTACTATATATATAAAATAATTTCTGTTGATCAGCAATCACAGCCATGTGATCTTATTCTAAGCATTTTCCATTAAGAGCTACATTAATTAATCATAACAGCACTACCCCCTTATCTAGCATGGAAATAACACTAGATACTACCTGATATTCCATCCCCAATCTCCAACAAAGATCTCATAAACTAGTATGCAACTAGATTTTCCACAATGCGATATAATTGTCCATCATTAGATCTAGTGAGATTTATAAGCTAGTGTTGGTCCAAGTGTTCATTGCATTTAATATCTATTTTTTATCTTTTTATGAAGACTGGGATGGCAGAATCCCAGCCAAAATCTGGGTGATGGCAGGACTAGAACCCAAGTCCTTGGTAACAACTCCCAAATACCTTACCAACTGCACTACTTGGCAACTTCTTTCCCATCTAATATTGACAATCTCTTGCCACATTTAAAATTCAATTAGATCTGTGTGATCCCAATCATCACTTTTGATATCTCATCTGGATCCCTTTGCTATGGACATCCCTATATGGTCACAATTGTCCAGTTAGCATTTCCCTGAAACATATCTGTCTTTCACAGAAATTTCCACTCCTAATCCATGATTTTTGCATGAGCAGCATATTTAAGGGTGATTTGGGTTTATGATCCCACCTAACCAAACCGCATATGACTTATGCTTTGATTAATCTAAAGAATCAACAACTTGGTCCATCTAAGATAAAAGTGTTCATTTAAAGGATGATCATCAGGTTTGATTGCCAAGTCACAAGATTTCAACACAGTCTCCAAGTTTCAGAAGCAAGTGCAACTCGTGATGAATTTAAGGCAAGTCCTACTATTTCACCCATAAATAGCTTATAGCATTATTTTGAATAATTTTAGCTTAGTTTGTATATTTTATAATGAGTTTATTCAGGTCTGCACCTCTTAATATGGATCACATTGCAATCAAATTTGGTTTGGCTTGAGTCTAAATCTTAACCTAGTTATGCAGCCACAGAACAAAGTAATTCAAGCAAGACATAATTTTCATCACAAATTTCCACATTCTTTTCTACTAATTCTCCAAAAACTAAGAACCACAGCCACAACAGCTTGGTAATGAGAGTACCTTAGAAAGAAACACATCGTAAGCTAGTTTATAGTTGCTATCAGCGTGGTCCTTCGGCACCACCCTCTCATCCACCCAGAAGACGTGCCATTTTGTCCAATCCACCGTTTCCAGATACGGAGAGTCCACCAACTTCCTACAATCTCAGAGACTTTTCAAATCCCACATCGGAAAAACCCTAGAGATTTCAAAGAAAACGACAATCCGAGCTAGATACCTGAGAGATTTGATGAGAGACCCGCCGGAGATAACCAAGGTGAAGGCTCCCCTCTCTTGGGCAAACTTCTCCGAAAGCTCCGCGGTGTACTTCGCCAAAGAGACCGCGAGCTCCTCCTCTCTCTCGAATACCAGAAGCTCCTTCTTTCCCGTCGCCGTGTCCACCTCGACGGAGGTCGCTTCGGAGGCCATGGCGGAGATCGGTCTCCGGCCGGATCGGACGGGTTCGGCGCGGCGGCGAAGGCGATCCTTCTTGCCGAGAATAAGGTTTTGACCGGAGCGAGAGGCCGTGGGATCGCCGGAAAGCTACCAGCTGGTGGCGCTTGCGGCCGGCGGTGGGAGGGGAAGACGGCGGGAGAAGGGGAGACGGCAGAGGTGCCCATGTTAAAAGATGCGGTTGGACGGTGAGCGGTGGCATCAATTGGACAAGTACGTTAATTATATCCGTCGAAATCTAGATGGACGGCAGATGAAAGGATGCAACTTGCTTCGCGGTAAGCAACCGTTGGATCGGCCAATAGCCCTTCAAGAGCAGTGTAGAAGAATTAAATAAACAGTTCAGGGTGCTTTGAGATCTACACGAGGCATCATCCAACGGTTGATATCGTGAAAGAACATCAATCATTCTTCTGGTGAAAGATACAACCCGAACATGATAACTGCACTAGACGGTGGTTACCACCTTACACAGATGGAGGATAGGAGGCATCATATTATTTTCAAAATATATATTATTAATTTAATATGATAATTATAACAGGAATAGGTCTTTATTTTTTTAACTAAAAGTTAATTTAAAATGATCATAGCTTGATTGAAAAATTTTAGCCCACATATTATATTGTATGAAATAAAATCTTGCGATATGTGAGTAATCTTTCTTGACCGTAAATATTTGATATTATTATATTTTCCATCAACAAGTATTTAATGTTAATATAAACTAGCATCCAAATATAGATTCTAGTGGAGATAGAAAATCTTGATTAGATAGTAATATAAGTCAAATCTAATTTTTATTTATGATTCTAAATTCTTTGTTTAAACCGAACATGTTGAACTATTCTTTTGCCAAAAAAAACTATTAAATTAATTGTGATGAATAGATCTAGTCTATAACATTATATTTTTTCACAATATGAACTAATCAAAGATGTCAAGGCTAATGTAATAAATATTATTTATTTATTACTCTAAATTTTGAAAGGCATTGTGTTCAAAATATAAAATTTCAGTCAAATATAATGAAATGATTGATGGTACATATCTTTATACGTGCCACTGTATCATGGTAAAAGGCAAATCTTCTTCATCCATATCCTATTTTATGTATTGCTCTACAACTCAATTTAATCTAATTAAAAGATATGATAACATTTCAATGATCAAAGATATATATTTTTTTTAATATCACAAACTAAAGGGTTGTGATGCAGATTTACTAATCCTTGCATACTTCCCCACTGTGCTAAGGCAAGATTACAAAGGAAATCAAAGATAAATACTTTCTAAACATGTCAAATTTCGAACAATCAAATTTAACTCATAGAAAAAAAAAAATCCTAGGAAGACATATGGGGATTAAATACATAAAATATTATATCAATATGGTGTCGACATGCATATGATAATTCAGTAGCATTTTCATAAATTGCACCACTCTATATTGTAACTCTAATTTTCATAACTTTTAGACACGTTAGACTAGAGGAAGAGTTGAACTTTGTGCCTTGCTTTTCGTATTTTATTTGGAAAAAAAGCATCTCTAACTAAATATGAAAAAAATATGTGGTAATCAAAATTGAAAGGACATATTGCACGCATTATTTGGATGCATAACAATTCTATTTATCACTTTTCTCATTTTTCCTATTAATCAATATCTTATACTTATACTATCCAAATTGTATTTTTACACTAAGGAGGAATATGTCAAGTAGATTTGATCTGTCAAATTTGTAGATCAAATACTTATTTCTTTAGATTTAGCCATTCATTTTTTTCTAAGAATATGGCTTAGATCTCCCCACCAACTGATATATTATATCTAGATAGACATACCTTGCCAACAATTTACTGAAGGTGAGGTATTTATAATTATTGGCAATCCCATTGTTAGTTTGCGCTGCTGGACACTAGTTCTAAGAAAGAAAGAAACTAAATTATAGAAAAGCCACACGTGCGTCTCTTTCTCCCAGATACATGTATCTCTCCTTTCTGTCTCTTACATGCATGCTTCTCCTTCTCTCAAATATATTTTCTTATGAGACCATATTTAATCATGATTAAAATGCAATCCATAAGTGAACCTATGCATACATGCCACCTCTCTGTTTCTCTCTCTGCACAAAACAAATTCGAAGGATTGAACCACCCCATCCTCCCCCTCTCTCTCAACTATAAGGAACGAGCCATCGCCAGTCTTCCACACTCTCCTTCCCCTATCTCTCTCAGAGGGAGGGAGGTTATTGTTCTCTCTCTCACATGTGCGTGAGTGCCCATCTATCCAACCTTGATGGGAGGGAGTGGAGGAGGGAAGTCTACCTTCACTCTCTTGTCGCTTGTATGGAGTGCACATATAGGTTAACAGAAGAACACAATCGGTTAAGCTAATTAAAAAATTATTGGCAATTTATCTTTATTAAATTAAGGATAAATTACACAAACATCCCCTCAAGTTTGGATCAATTACACTTACACTCTCTGTATTTTAAAAAGTGTCAAATAAATCTCTAAAGTTATCACAACAATCCAATAAGATCTTGACGGTCATTTAACTACTGACGGTGTCCACTTGCCATTTCAATAGACAAAAGTACCCCTCTATCATAAGGATTATTTGAAATAGGTCTCGATCACACCCTCCTAATTCCAAGAATTTTCATTCGGATCCCGTCCTTCTGTCATCCTCTCTTCGATGAATTTTGGGTGACTAACCTGCCATCCCACCATTCGCATGTCTCCGACAATCTCTTCTTTCTCATGCCTGACCTTGAGTGGTATCCGAAATTTCTAATTACTCATCCTAAAGCATATTATCTTTGTTGTTGATCGATAATTTTTTTTCTTCATTTTAAGGTTGATAAATGATGATTTACTGCATTATGATATTGTTTACTAGAATACTTTAAATTTTGATATGTCTTTGATTGTTGGCTTGATTCCATCTGTTAAATGCGTATAGAATAGAGATTGCGGCAGTAGGTCTGTTATGGTCCACTTGTATTGCATGTGAGCATAAAAATGATCTCTTGTGATCCTATTTGTATTGCTTTAAATTATCTTCGAACTATTGTTGTGGTCCATATATGTATATTTCTATTTCTGAACATCCACCCCTTTATCATGATCCCACTGTGGATTTTTTGAACATGTAATCTTTTATCGTATGCCACTTTATTGTATTATGTGTCACTTATTTAAAAGCATTTAAAAATTCTTGGCTTCACTCCTATCGAAGTTCAATTGAATATTGACATTCCTTTAAGACTTCTTAAATATATGCTACGCAATGAAGCCAATTTTTTAGTTATTGTTAAAACTTCTTAAATGGATTGATGTTTTATTTTGAACTACTATCTAAGTTTATTAATATTTTATAACTATTTTTTATGTATCACTTCTTTCTTATTATAGGGATGGATCATATTTTTTTTACAATACAAATCCACTATGGTGGGTCCATCAAGCATCATCCTAATTATTACTATAGCGGAGGCTACTCTAGATTTTTTGATAACTATGATCCAGATAGATTTCGTATCACAGAGCTACAAGACATGCTGGATCAATTAGGATATACCAATGGGGTCTGCTTTTATTACCTCATGTCATGTCATACTTTTGAAAATGGCTTAAGAGAACTTAGAGCCGATGCTAATATTTTGGATATGCTTGATTGCACAAGAGGGACTAATATAGTCCAAGTATACATGGATCATCCACAAGTTCAAGCTAGTACTACTGCCACTCAGAAAGCTGTTCAGGGATGTTATTGATGAGGAATTAAGATCATGGACACAATACTCTGTTCTATATGAAGGTGTAGATTTTTTTGAAAACGAGCAACCTACTGGGATGGAAGTAAGGAGTAGTGATAGCTCTCATCTCCACGGTTTGGATAGTAATACATATTCAGATGATGGGATCTCTGGTCCATACTATTTTGAATTTAATGATCCTACAGATAAGAAACGAACCATCAAACTTTCTATTGGAATGAAGTTTAGCAATGCCATATAGTTTAGAAAAGTACTGCAGCTGTACAGTATACAGGAGGGCTTTGATTTTGTCCACAAGAATAATGAAACAAATCAGATTATGGTTATTTGCAAATAAGGTAGTGGGTGAAGGATTCATGCTTCATCGATATAGAGAAAGGATACCTTTCAAATCAAGATTTTTCAGTTAGTGCATCAATGTGGGAGGCAGTTCGAAAATCACAACATCACATCCAAATTTCTAACAAAGAAGTAGCTTAAGGAGATTAGATCAGATGCAAAATGAAATATCAAAGACTTCAAAGAGCATGTTAAAAGGGATGTGAAAGTTTCTGTTTCGAAGTCACAATGCTACAAAGCCAAAAATAAAGCACTGGTGATTGGTGCAGGAGAGCCACAGGGATCTGTATGTCCATCTATGGGAGTATTGCTGGATAATTAGGCAAACTAATCCTAGAAGCATAATGTTGATGGATGTTTGTAGACTAGATCAATCTAGTCAGCTTATCTTTAGGAGGCTATATTATTGTCTTACAGCATGGAAGCATCGCTTTATCAATGGCTGCAGACTTATCATTAGACTGGACGGATGTCATTTGAAGGGTTCATTTAAGGGATAGCTTTTAGCTGCAGTCGAAAAGATGATCATGAAAATATTTTCCCATCGCATGGGCTGTGGTCGACGCAGAGACAAAGGATAGCTAGAGCTAGTTTTAATGTATTTATTGGATGACATTGGACCCTTAGAAGAGTATGGTTATACCTTCATGTCAGATAGACAAACGATAAATTTTATTCGAAAATACTTACTTTTAGTTCAAAGTTAGTTTAGTATTATACTTAGGTATTCCAACTTATTCATTTTTAAACATTTGTGTAGGATCTTATTGAGATATTTCAAACCATGCTTCCTACCGTCGATCATAGATTCTGTACGATATTTGCATGCGAATTTTAAAAGTACTGGATTTAAGGACAAAAATTATATAGATGTCCTTTAAAAATGTGTCAAGGCAACTACACATTATGACTTTCAGTCTGCCATAGATGAGCTGTGTCAGTTGGATGAAACTGTATGGCAGTAATTGACATAACACCCACCTGAGTTATGATCAAGGCATGCATTCTCTATAAGAAGTAAATTTAGTATGTTGTTGAACAATATTTATGAGTCATTCAATAAGTACATAGCTGATACTCGAGACAAGCCTATTATTATTTATTTGAGACTATTAAAAAACTCTTGATGCAACGATTTCAAGCAAAAAGAGAAGGTTTGGACAAAATTATAGAGCCTATTTATCCAAAGATTCAGAAGAAGTTAGAGACAAATAAGTTAGAGGCTATGGATTATAATTGTATATGGGGAAGCGAGTACAGATTTGAAGTAAACATCATAGTGACAGAGCTGTTGTCAACTTGAAGAAGAGTACATGTGGCTGTATGATGTGAGATTTAACTGGCATCCCATATTGTCGTGCTGTGGCAGCTATTATGTACGCTAGAAAGGATATACACAACTTTATCAATGCATGGTACACCAAAAAAGCTTTTTTTAAGGCTTATGAGAAGATCATTGAGTCAGTTCCTAATATGAAAGCCTGGCCAAGGATAGAGTACCCCACTGTATGTCCCCTCCTCTAAGGGCTCTTTCAGGTAGACCCAAAAGGCAAGAAGAAAAGAAGCATATGAGCCAAAGAATTCTTCTAGAATCAGAAGAAAGCGTGGTTCTTTAAGATGCAAAAATTGTAAAAAATGGAATCATAATTCAAGGACTTGCAAGGGACCTAGAAAGGAGAAGCCAAAGCAAAAAGAGTAGAACATTGGTTGCAGTCAGAGTGGGTGTGGAATTAGTAAGAAAGGGATAGATCACAGTTAACTAGATTTTTATTATGCTTCAATAGTTACTTTCAATACTTATTTCATGAAGGTGGCTACTCCATCACAAACATCAGCAGAAGCTAGTAGCCAATGTACTTTAGCCTCCCATGCTATATCCTCCCATCCAATTGCCTCCGTACTTGCCTCCTCCCAACCTGCCTCCCAGCTAATGCAAGCCTCCTAACCAACCTTCCAGCCAATGCACGCCTTCCAACAAGCCTCCCAACCAGCACAAACCTTCCAACCAACCTCCTAGCCAGCAGCTTCCTCCCAGTCAGGGATATAATGTTCAACTTGAGACTAGCAGAGTGTGATACAGGTTGACTTTAACATTATATATAATTTTGAATATTATCACTTTGTATTTATATCATTTTGTAGTAAAATATCATATTGTATCAATATGATACAAACTGATATTTTTAGAGATGATGCAGGTTGGCTTTACTACCCAGCAGCTTCTTCCCATCCAGCACAAAGCCTTCTTGCCAGCAGAAGCCTCCCAGCCAGTAGAATTATGTCTTTAGATGTATTAGAATTTTCAGTTTTGATTTGTTTTGTTTAGATCAGGTATCGTATTTGATGTTTAACTTCCGACTACGAGAATGTCAAATGTATTAATACATATCATGGATTGAGATATAAAGTTTGGTTTGTGATATAGAATTATATCTTTAGATGAATTTACATATATGGATTTATTTTTGGATATTTTGTGGCAATGTATAGTTTGATACAGGTTGGATTTACATGTATGGATTCTATTTATCTTATTTTGTAGTAATGCATCATATTACATCTTGTGATACAGGATGGATGGATTCTAATTGGTCTGTGATTCTATTTGATATTTTCATAAATTTTGGATGGTAGCTTTCATTTGATTTATTTTATTACACTCTGTACCAGGCTTATTACATCTTGTACCAAATTCCGCAACTCCATCTGTCAAGGTTTCTCTATTCACCTTTTTTTAAAAAGAGGGGTGTGACTGTAACAAATGTAAACTACAGGAGGTGTAAGTATAACAAATATAAATTGAAGGGGGTGTAAGTGTTACAATTCTAAAGTGTAGGGGATATCTACGCAACATCATAATCATTGGAAAAATGATCCTTTTACTAAGCCACCAATTCTTACTTCAAGAACATATGTTCAATTTTGATCATTTTACAATGGCACCATAATCTAGTTTGGAATGATATGCACCTGTATAATTAATAGTTTAAAATTCTAACGAACGTATATCTATTTCAAATGGAATGGGTTCTCATTGCATAATTCTTTAAACATTACAAATTAGCCTTCAAATACCCTAATAAGATAACATCAATTTGTGGGACGAAGCTCAAACATACAAATCCATACAAAACCAGCTTACTAAGAACATCTAAAACATAGATGCCTTAACATACAAATATATATAAACACAGCATGCTAGCATAAAGAAAACGGTCCATTTCATCTTCTTCTATAACTTGAAATTTGGGTCTGAAGCTTTTTGTTCCGCTGCAACAGTCGATTGATAACATTCCTATCCTTTGGAATTGAAGGCGGATCATACTAGTGGAAGTAACCATAGCCCCCTCTCCCATTTACCTGAAATATCAATTTGGGTTTGGAGATTAAAGCCAAAAATAGAATAAACCATAAAAAATGAGTAAATGTGAACATACCGCATGCGACCCATATCCAAAGAAATATTAGTTAGGGTTTGCAGTGGTCCACGAGGTCCTCAACAGTGATCTGATTCCATAATAGCAAAAATTGACCTCACAGGAGGACATATTTATGAAAAAATTTCATTCAGAAGTCTCCATGATCTCTTTCTCCCTCCACACTACCCCCTTTCCTCTCTGCTTGATTGGTATTTTTTCTTCTCCTTCTGTACTTGATTAGGATTCTTTTGATACAAAAAATCAAGTTTCTAATAGCCTAAAGTAACAGGTTACATGATTAACTCACGTGATTCGAGATTTTTGGCGCCATAAGTCGCATCCCATAAGTAACATGCATTAAGGATACTTTTATCATTTGCTAAAAATAAGGTATCATGTAATGGTCATGTGATACCTTCCATTAATGGAGATGGACGGCAGGATCTTATTGAAATGTTTTGATAACTTTAGGGACATATTTGATATTTTTTAAAGTACAGAGGGTGTAAGTGCAACTGACCCAAACTTGGGAGGGGATGATTATGTAATTTATCCTAGAATTAATGATTGAGATTAAACTAAAGATAAAATTACCATTTAAAATTATATCAAAGCTAAAAACTTAGTTGTTTAAAAATATGTTTAAGAATCATGATATCGATAGTATATCAAAATTAATATGTTATATTTTTTATCATTTTGTTTGTTAACTATGTTAACTATTATGTCTCCAATCCAATAAATTTCTATATTAGAATACTTCTCTCCAATCCACCAAGTCCACATCCCCCAACTTTCTCATTAACTTTGATTTTGTACATTGAATTTGTAATTTCTTATCTTATATCTATTTTATTTAATCTAAATTTATAACTTGCTCATATTTTTGTTTGTTGTTAAAGCATGGATTGCATGTGTCCAAATTGCTAATTTTACTACAAACAATACCATATTATAATCACATGATGTGTTCATAGTCATGATATGTAAGCATGAGTTTTGGCACTTTGTTACTGCTAGTAGGTTAACCATCTATGTAAGAAATAATTTCTCTAGTAAAAGTCACATCTAATTGTTCTAGGTATCAAAATTTTATTTTTATGGATATTGGCCGAAACCTAGTAATTGGTGCATCCAATTTCATGGTTAAACTAAATTTTTTGTTAGTTCATTCTTATATAAATTATAATTGCCTTTGCTCAATTGTTGTGGTGAAGTTGTTCTTTTCTTCTCTTTTTTATGATTGATTGAAATGATACTTGTACGTTCCAAATTCATGAACTTTTTTTTTGGTAGACTCGAGCATTTTATCAAATCAAGCCAAATTCATACTATATCCAAGTTAAATATTAAATATATCTTTAGACTTTTGATATGGTAGTATAAATCAAAATCCTTGGATCTAGTTAGCACCAATCCAACCTGCTTATAAAACTTAAGTGCAAGATTAGATCTACATTGCTCAATCATATTTACTAGAGTAGTGTATACCCTAGAAGTTATTTCATTTGAATATAAGTATTTATTGGATTAATGCATGGCTTTTTCCTTGTCCATGATCATGTATAATGTAGGGTATGTGTCTTGATTCATATTTGTAATATGCAACTTCATGATGAATTAGGTTCACTTAGGATGGATGAGAAAAATATACTTCAATAACTTTATTTTTATATCAAATTTTATATAGATTTACAATGAGTTGATTGGCAAGATATTTTATATTTATCAAGATAAATATTATGGAAACACATGTACTACTTTTAATGGGAGAAGTTCATGCGATTGGACTTCTGATTATGTTTTGTAGTTGGACCTTTAAAAATATTTATTATTTTAATGAAAAAATATTTTGATAACAAGAATTTTCTTTTGCTACATGGAGAAGATGCATAGCCACCAATATAGTCTTAGAAAAACTTAATAGAGAATCTTGATGTCCCTTCAAAATAATAAAGGATCAACTTCAAATTTCGAAGAAAATGCTCATGATCTCTATAGAACATGACCATATTTGGCATTTTACAAGTTAAGAACCTTCCTTACTTAGTGTTATATTACAAGTTAAAGAATCCCATCCTTACTCAATCTTTTACTAGGATCTTTGTTAAGTAGATAGTTGAAGTTTCTTGTAGCATTTAGTGAAGCATTATGTGAAGGATATTAGTAGGTAATACGAACAATGGGGGGATACTAGAATCCCCTACCAAATATCTTCTTTTTTTTTGTACAGAAAAGGAGTTGGAGGGGGCGACCCAGTGCAACTACCTCCTCTGGGCGTGACCATAAGGCCCAACCCCAAATACAGAATATTCGATTCAGGACTGAGTTTGGGTGAATGAGCGACCTTCTCCCTACTATATGGGTGAACCCAGTGGGTAAGTATGTCACTCTAGCACCACCAAGAGCCAAAGGACCAACTGTCACTTTCAGACCCGGTGTCCAGGCCATCAGGATACACTCTCTCTCGATTATTCATGCCCTGGCATTTAATCAAAGCCCGACCTCCACCGTGACTCGAACCTGGGTCACTTGGTTGGAAATAAATAGCCCGTTTCACTGGGTTGCCACCTCATTGGCCTACCAAATATCTCTTTGATAGATCGTGATTTTGCCAATTTGCTATTGCTCATTTTTTTCATTTTACACAACTTTGATCCAACTTAACAATAAACTCCCACAACCCCTTACCTTCATCACATTATCCAGTTGCATGCTTAAGTAAAATCCAACCTATTTATGATCAAACTTTTAGCAACTGAAAGTAACCTCCTCACTGTATACAAAGCTATTAGGCATGAAATATTATTGAATACAAGCATGTTGGGCCTTTATTATGGACTCTCCAATAATCACTTTAAAACAAGTAATTGGGACATTCTAATTACTTCAAATATTTTGTAGAAGATCAATTTGTTAGAACTTCCTTATTTAAAGAAATACTTACACACCTGGGAATCAAGACCAATAATATATAGTTGGTTTGTTCAATTTCTTCTAGATTACTACAAAAATCTTAACACAAAGAAAAGGGATCTCCCTTTCAAGAATGTTGTTGACCCAAGAATTGATTTTGATGATATTAAAATAATTGAATATAAATGGTACTAATGTTAGCTTAAAATAATGGTTGTAGGATTTCTTATGATGCTTAAAGGTCACAAACAAATTCAAGAAGAAACCCTCTCCAAAATATCCAAAGTTCTAGTTCTCTAAAGATTCTAACAAGTATTGAAAAGAAGAGTCGACCTCTGATCATTAAGAGCTGACCTCCGAACATCTACAAGGCTAAATAGAAGGCAATCAATCTTTTGGAAAGTTTAGGAGCCAACCCCATGTTTCAAGAGTCGATTGCATGAAAAAAATCAGTATAGCATATGAGTCGATCATGGGAACAATCAAGTTGACTCATGAACAATCTCAGGATACAGACAAAAAGCAGTAAAATTTTATACATTCAAGAGTCGATCAGGCAGGATAGGAGCCAACCCCATATTCAAATAAGTCAACCACAGAATGGTCTTAGGGTTCCGATGGAGAGTGGTGAAAAATAATTTATTTCTAAGTCGACCCTAGCATTTCACGAGTTAATCCTAGAAAGAAATGAGTTGACCCCAATTTCAACCAAGTTGACCCCAAAAAGGCCTAGTTAAAAAACAAAGAGTTGTCTAGAGATACCATATTTCATGAATCGACCCACAACAGAGATGAGTCGACCCCTGCCAGCTATAAGTCGACTCCTGCCAACTATAAGTCGACCCTTGAAGAAGACAAGTTGACTCTTCTATATCTGACAAAAGACTTTGAGAGGGCATTCAATTTCAATCCTTTAAGACATTCAATTCACCCAAAAATAAAAGACAAGAGCATTCATTGATTGTGTAGCAATTGAGAAATTAATCAAAATTATTCATTTATCCTCTCTCCAGCAATTAAGAAGTAAAGCATTCGAAGAAGCTTCATCAGCAACTTTCATTGAGCTTTAATGAGTTTTTGTTTTGAGCTTTAAATATTTTATTCATTATATTTATTATATTGTAACAAGTTTCTTGGGATATAAATTTGAGATAAAGACTTGTTCAAGTCCGAAATTGGATGTATGTATTTGACTAAGTCTTGGGAGAATTAGTTGGAAAGATTTTGATTGGTGAGCCTATCCAAAATCAATTGAATTTGATTGTGGGCTCGGATAAAATAATCAAACTATAATCTAGATGATTATAGTTGAAATTTTCAAACGAAAGATCTTAAGGAGTAGACGTAGATGCTAAGTTTGGTACTGAATCACTATAATTTCTTAAATTTATAATTGTATACTTACTTATTTTATTTTTTTACTGTTTTAACTATTTTACTACTTGCACATCACAAACGCATTTGCAATTAGTAATTAGAGCATACATTTGATCTTTAATTTTTTAAAGAATCCAATTCATCCCACCATTTTGGGTTGCTTCATCTGGGCAACAAATATTCTAATACCATTGGAAGAAAAGAATCGGATAATACCAGATGCTAAGGTCTTCTCTCCACCAAGATAAAAACAATACTTAACTTCAATGGAATTTCTTCTACAGTGTTCAAATGTATGATCTGGTCGCTTCCATCATATAAGTACTATCAGTTATTCTAGTTTTATAATTTGCTAAACAATTGCCAGAAGAAATTAGAAACACAATAATCAATCTCATTATTTTATTGAAGCATATCTCTCCTTCAAAGAATATATATGTTTCAATTTATACCACCTAGTGGCAATCTATTGAAGAAGGTTGCAATTAGATTTTTTTTTTCTCAACTAACTTCAATTTTCTAGCAATACCTTCTCTCATCTTTCACTCATGCCCATCAATATCCTCTTTTATCTTAGAAATCCTCCATGATATGGTTTTATGCAATGGTTATTTCTAATTGAGAACATTCTCAAAGTTGAATTCACTCCAACATCATAACATGTCTTGTTCTTTTGAGTTTAGCAACCAACCACCAGCTAATATGTTTAGATGAATTTTGTCTCTAGTTGATCTTTTTCATCCATTGAAAATCTAAATTCTATCTAGCCAAGCCAAGTGAGTGAAGGAATGATTGCATGCCCGATTGATCAGATCAGGGTGCTACGGAATTCAAAAATTTTCGATCCGACGTGTGATCCGATCGAGATCCGATCTCGATCATGACCAGATCGATCATGCATCTAGATTAAAAAAATAGAGATTTAAATAATTTAAATTAGAATATAAGATGATCACATCACCTTATGCGGGTAGAAGAATACAGCAATCCGATGATCGTAGAATTTTGGGATTTGATGTTGAGAAGCGCACGTGCCCAACCTCTATAATATCCACTCAGGCTTGGACTAGGATGCTCTCTCCATCTTCAATTTATCTATTTTAGATGAATCTACAAGCTCCTAAATTAGCCTTGAATCTGATCTCCAGTAGGGTTTTGATCAGTGCTTGATCGTAGCCTTCTTGTTTCTTCATGTAGTTCGGATGGAACTCAACACCTTGAGACCACCAGATGGCTGCCCAATACCTTTGGACATGGGAGAGGATGTGAGATCAGAGAGAAGAAGGGAGATGGCATGGATAAGAGGAGAGGAGGTGTGGAGATTTTCTTATGATTAGCACTAGTGTCAAATGTTTTGACAGGGCATCTTTTTATAGATATTTGATCAGATTAAATACCTTAAAGTAGGAGGACTCTACTTGGTACCACCAACCCTAATTTTTTTCTCATTTTATCACGCAAAATCATCGAGGAATTCAGATGGGGTGAGTGCAATGGATAAGGTTGTTGTCGCCCAAATCAATCCTCCCACGTTTCAAATTCAAACATTTCAAATTTGAATCCGAATTCAAATTTGAATTTGAATTCAGATATAACCATCTCATGCTTATCCTTATCAACAAAAGGATGGGATTTATCCTCTTCTCTCTTCCTCCTTTATCTCCAAGTGGCGCACGCCCCTGGATCTTATCTATATGGGGTGTCCTACCCTTTTTGCGAAGAAAATTCACGATGAAAAATATGGAGCGCCAACTATTGGTGCCTCCCCATCATTTAATTATTACATGTAAGACTTGCTTCAGAGACTTGGTGTTCAAAATGAGCTTGCTTAGATTTGATCAAACCCTATCCAATAGAAAACCCAAATCAAGTAGGAGAGAATGGGTTTAACCATATGCTCATATGGTTTCCTTAAACCCAAAGCTAGGACTTAATTAATCCTAATCCAATCAGACTATACTTAGTCCAATTGTGCAATTCTAGATCAAAACCCTTATTTGTATGACCCCATAAATCTAATTTTATTTGGTAGTGAGATATATTATGATTTTTATCAGCAATATCATCGAAACTCCTTTCGATAGATCGAAACTCTTTCTAATTCAACCAATTAGAATTATCAATCATCGGCATAATTCTAATTGATCTCATAATCCATCAGTGACACGTAACAGTACATGGTAGTAATTCAGTAGAACTGAATGATGAATCTCTAAATACAGTTATCGTGTGATTCAGTTCTTCTATCGTGAGTTTTGATAAGATATAGAATAAGGATAACTCATTAAATCTGATTCTTATTGTTGGGTATAAAATGAAGTTCATATCTGGAGTGACCTCCCGTGGCTCGCCCGGCTTCCGACCCTGGTTGACACATCTCCGGACTTCTCCGGCGGCCAAGCTTCCACAATGTTCCCAGACCTCGTTGACAAATGAGCTTCTATGGTGTCCACTACAAGTGTCGACCGGACTCCTCCGACGGGCGAGCTCCTACCGCACCCTCCGAGCTTCTCTAAGATGGGCTTTTTCAGTCGTCTATCAGGCTGCTCCAAGTGCTCTCTGGACTCCACTACCAGCCGACCTTCTACAGTAATCGACCGACCGACCTTCTACAATGATCGACCGTTCTCCGGACCTCTTTCAGATCCTGTTCAGCCACGATCGACTCCAATCCGAACTTCTTTCAGAACATCGACAGTGGTCGAACTTCCCAACACCAAATCTCTACAGTGGTCGACCACCTCCTGGACTCCGTCCGGACTCCTACGGGAGCCGAACCATTACTCCGAACTCCTGTTGCAGGCTGATCTCCGTCGAACTCCTACGAGAGCCAGACCACTGCCTCAAATCTCTACTGTGGAAAGACTTAAGCTCCTATGGGAGACGGTCCGCTCACCAGAACTCCTACGGGAGCCGAACTTCTACTGCAGACGGGCTTCATCTGAACTCCTACGGGAGCCGAATTCCAATTGCAGGTAAACTTCCACCGGACTCCTGCGGGAGCCGGACCTCTACTCCGAATTTTTATTTCAGGTACACTTCATCCGGACTCCTACGGGAGCCAGTTCACTTCATCCGGACTCCTACGGGAGCCAGTTCATTCCATCCGGACTCCTACGGGAGCCGGACTCCTTTTCCAGATCTCTATTGCAGGTAAACATTGCCCGAATTTCGACGAGACCT
>KE505255.1:126582-139245 GCA_000441515.1 Elaeis oleifera
AAGATCTAACCCTGAAACTCTAGATCTGGTTCCTTCAATAGTATCATATCTAGCTCTGCAACGAACTTCTTGAACTAAAATACCTCTTTAGCAGCTTTTGATGCGGCGATATACTCTGCTTCCATGGTGCAGTCTACAATAACAAGTTATTTAAAACTCTTCTAGCTAACAGCACTATCATTATATAAGAAAATACTGTCTGATGTTGACTTTCGATCATCAATGTTAGACATAAAGTCTGAGTCAGTATAACTTTGTGCCATCAATTCTCCATTATCAAAGATTAAAATATATTTTTAGTCCTTCTCAAGTACTTAAGGATATATTTCATAGAAGTCTAGTATTCTTTCCCTAGATTTAACTAATATCTGCTCGTGACACTCACGGCATGGGCAATATCAGATCATGTACCAAGCATGACATACATGAGGCTCTCAATTGCTGAAGCATATGGGATCTTGCTCATGCGTTCATATCTTCCGATGTGTTGGGGCACATCTTTTTGGAGAGATGGATTTCATGGTCGAAGGGTCCAAATCTCCTCTTGGAGTTCTCCACGCTAAACTTCTTAGTACCTCCTCAATATACATCTTCTATGAAAACTTAGCATCTTTCTAGATCTATCTCTATAGACCTTAATCCCTAAAATAAAGGATCCTTCTCCTAGGTCTTTATAGAAAATCTCTTGGACAACCACAATTTGACCAACGTCAGCATGAAATATCATTCCCAGTAAGGAGTATGTCATCCAGATACAGTATGAGGAAGGTGATAGCACTCTCACTGATCTTTTTGAAGATGCACGATTCTTCTGATGAAACCAAATGATTTGATTACATCATTAAAATATGCATTCTAACTTCGAGATGTTGCTTGGATTCATAAATGGATCTTTGCAGTTTGCAAACTTTGTGATCACTATCATTGGAAGTGAAATCAAGTAGCTATTCCATATAGATATTTCCTTAAGATATCCATTTAGGAACATCATTTTCACATCCATTTGTCACATTTCATAGTCAAAATATACTGCAACAGCAAGCAATATGCGGATGGACTTAAGCATGGCCACAGACGAGAAGATATCCTGATAGTCAATCTTTTTACGCTGACTATAATCTTTCGCTACGAGCTTAGCTTTAAAGATCCCTACCTTCTATATGCACCAATCTTTCTCTCGTAGCTCCATTTACATCTAATATGTACAATACCCACTGGTAGATCCAGTAAGATCCAGACCTGATTGGAGTGTATCGAGTCAATTTCTGACTTCATTATCTCAAATCATTTCTCAGAGTTGATATCTGATATTGCCTCATTATAGATTTTAGGATCATTTTCATATACCTCATTTTCTGTGAAGAATATTTTTTCTATATCCTCTGAGATAATATCCAAGTACCTCTCCGGAGGATAAAAATCTTACTAGACTTATGAGATAAAGGAGGAGGAGGTGCATAGATTGGCTTTAACTAAATTGGTTCCACGGGTTTCGAAACTCGTGGCTCTTCAGAGACTTTCTCTTCAAGCCCAATCTGTCTTTTTATGCCTCCATCTTGAATAAACTATTTTCAAGAAAGACTGCATATTGGCTCACAAGCACATTGTGGTCTTCAAAAAGATAGAAATAATATCCTAAAGATTTCTTAGGATATCCAATAAAATGAGATTTAAGGGATCTTATTTCTAACTTATCCATATGTTGTCAATTGACATAGACCGGACAATCCCAAATCTTGAGGTGACTCAGACTCGATTTCTTACCATGCCATATCTTATACGACATAATAGGAATAGTTTTAAACAGAACCTTATTCAATAAATAGATTACAGTTAATAGACTATATCTCCAAAAAAAATAGGAAGATCAATAAAACTCATCGTGGATTGAACCATATCTAATAGAGTCTAATTTTTTCATTCTAAAATTCCATTGAGTTGAGGTGTTTCAGACGAAGTCTACTGTAAGACTATGCCATGTTCTTTGAGATAATCTAAAAATTTTTCACTAAAATATTCGCCTCCTCGATCTAATCGAAGAACCTTAAGGGACTTTTCAGTTTGTTTCTCCACTTTATTTCAGAATTCTTTAAACTTTTCAAAAGCTTCAGACTTGTACCTCATAAGGTATATGTATCCATACCACGAAAATCATCGGTAAAGATTATGAAGTAGAGATAACCTTCTCTGACTGACACATCGAATGGATCACACACATCAGTATGTACCAGAGCAAGTATCTCTATGATCCTTTTCTATATCCCACAAGAAAACTTGATCATTTTTTCTAGAAAGCATGATTCACAGATCGAATATGACTTGAAAGTTAATAGATCTAAAAGTCTGATTTTCTCTAACTTGTTAATCTTATCTTCTCCTATGTGACCTAGCCTTAGATGCCATAAGTACTTTTAGTTAATATTATCTTTAGATCATTTAGATCCTATGGCATTCACATTTTGCTCAATATAATTTACAGAAATATTGACATATAACTGAAAGAGACTATTAATAAGGAAACCACTTTCAATTTTATTATTTCAAAAAAATATTACAGTGGTCTTTAAAAAAATTTATTACATAATCATCTTGTGTGAAGCAAGAGACAAAATAAGATTTCTATTTGTAGCAGGTACAAAATAACAGTCTTTTAAAATTAAATTATTTTTTAATGATAGTCGAAGAGGGTATGTCCCCACGGTCATAGTAGCAATCTTTGCTCCATTTCTGACATGTAGGATCATTTCTTCTTTCCTCAGCTTTCTGCTATCCTTAAGATCCTGCAAAGAAATACATAGGTGAGCACTTGATTTAAAGTCAATCACCCAACTAGATGTAGAAGAAGCTATTAGGTTAGTTTTTATAATGAGCATACCTTCAGAAGGTCCACCTTCTCTCTTATTCTTCGAACTCATCAGGTAAGCTAGGCAGTTTCATTTCCAATGGTCGTCCTTGTTGCAGTGGAACACTTTTTCTTTTCCATGGTCTTCTTCTCTGGAACTTTCTTCTTTAACTTGCTCTCAACCTTATGCTTCTTTACAAGTTTCTTCTTCTCAGTAGACTTTTTCTTAGAAGAAGTTCACTCCATAGTGAGAACAAAATCTTTTGAACTCTTCAATGTACCCTCAGTGGTCACCAGCATATTGATCAATTCAGCTATGGTGCATTGGATCTTATTCATATGAAAATTTACTATAAACTGCACATATGAATCAGTCAGGAATTATAGAATGAGATCAATCTGCAACTCCTTATTTATAGATATGCGGAGCTTTTCAAGCTCCTCTGGATCCTTGATCATTATCAGATAATATTCATGGACTGACTGCGTATCACATATTTTTGCTTTGAAGAGTCGCTTGGATAATTCGTAGCATGCTGCACGGCTCTGCTCACCATACAACTCTTGTAAGTGAGTCAGTATCTACCTAGCAGTCTTCATGTCTTCATATTGACGCTGCAACATGTTAGACATTGAGGCCAACATGTAGCACCTGATTTTATTGTCATCGTCTAACCACTTTTCATGAGACGCTTTCTGATTAGGGGTTGGATGAGCTGGCAAGGGGGTGAGGTCTTGATCGAGAACATGGGCTATCTTCTCAGAACTCAAGATGATCTTAAGATTCCATAGCCAATCCTTAAAGTTTGATCCGATCAGTCAGTTGGTCTCAGGATCTGGACAAGAAGGTTTGAAGCAACCATTTCCTATAGAGAGATGAAGGTTCTAATTAGATTTTGTTATTGACTTAATCAACTTATTTAAAATTTATTTAAAATAATTTAGACTTTCATTATTTTTTGGATCCCTTACACTCCTTGGGTAGAAAATAAAAATCTCCGTGATTAAGGATTTTAGTGGATGCTGCGGTCTCACCGATTTACTCACCACCTCACTTAATAGTTATTGGTGATGGGTCAGCTGATAAGTGGACAACTCTCATCCAATATTTCTCCAAATATGTTACAGCCAACTTTGATCTCTAATTAATGAAGCCTCACCGTACCCGAAATATTGGCTCACTCCTTAGTTAAGTCAGACCCACCATTTTCATAAAATGAAGTCATCATTGGGACCCTCACCGTATCCGAAATATTGAGTCTAATCCTATCTCCACCCAACAGCATCTCATGCCAGTAGCGTGGTTGTGACTTTTTAGTGCAACTAAACCACTATAACCAGTTGAGAATAATCAACCCTGAGAAGAGCCCGCACAACTACAATGGTGGAAGACCGTTAGATTTAATATTTTAGAGAAAATTTAGATTTAGGTCTCATCCTTAATTAGTCATAACTGTTATGACTAATCTAGTGGCATGGGCTAGCTCGAATCATTAACCAACTTGATTCAAAACTTAATCAACCAAGTTGGTCAGATAAGTGTAATCGTTGGAGGGTTGCAAATACTTACCTTAGACACCATTTATTCATGATCAGATAAGCATGATCTCAATTAAAATCATGATCGAGATTTGTCTTAGATATCAATTGGTTAATTAGAATTGAATAGGTCATCCTAGACTCGGACTCGAACTACTGAGCTAAAGTAGATCCTTGAATTGATCAACAACATGTGGCTATTAATCGATCTGACCAATCTACAACTATTAGGTTGGTCATGAGCATACTTGACCTGATCCTAGTCAACTTTTGATTCAATTTTATCAACCACTCAAAACTAGACCTAATTGAGCTACGCATGCCCAAAACCCATATTTTATGCAATGAAAGTAGATCTTAAATTCTCAATTTTAGATCTTTTAGTTTATATTTTAATTCTCAATTAAGTACATTATGAATATGAATTTAGTTTAGATATGAAAATAATTTCAGATCTAAACTAATTAAACATGCATCATATATAAAAGATCCTAGGATTTTTGAATTTAGGATTTTACAGAAAATTAAGTTCTTTCATTTCACTGTTCTCCCTCTCAATTCATGCAGGCACCCTTTCCACCATAGTCCTCTATGGCAGGATGGCCTTTACCATAGATTTTGAGGAGTACTAGGCTACTCAAAAAATAAACTAAACTGCATATCGCATATGTATGCATATATCTCATATATTGAAACAATGATTTAGATCTATGCATTTCATGCAACATAATAATTATGTTAAGTTTTATGCACTTAATTAGGTTATTGATTTTAAATTTTCTAATCTTGAGTTTCAGATCTAATCTTTACTTTTAGATTAAACATAAAAATTAGTCCTAATAAGAGCATAAAATTTAGAACTAATTCTAGACATGTTGATCATATCGAAAGTTAAAATCTAGATCTAATCTAATTTAGGTTCATGTACTAAATTAGATCTAATCAATTTTAATTCAGATCTAAACACAACATAGATTTAATCTGATTTAGATCTAATCTTAGTCATAGATGCATGATCCCAACAACCTAGCTCTGATCCCATCTGAAGGAATGATCGCACGCCTGATCGATCAGATCAAGGTGCTGTGGAATTCAAATTTTTCAATCCGACGTGCGATCCGATCGCGATCCAATCTCGATCATGGTCAGATCGATCATACATCTAAATTAAGAAAAAAATAATAATTTAAATAATTTAAATCAGAGTACAAGATGATCACAACACCTTACGCGGGTAGAAGAACACCACAATCCGATGATCGTAGAGTTTTGAGGTTCGCTGTTGAGCCGTGTATATGTTTGATCTATACAGATATCCATTCAGGCTCAGACTAGAAACTCTATCCATCTTCAATTTATCTACTCCTAGATGAATCTGCAAGCTCATGGAGCAGTCTTGGATCTGATCTCCAGTAAGGTTCCGATCAGTGCTTCATCGTAGCCTTCTTATTCCTTCGCATAGTTCGGATGGAACTCAACACATTAAGACCACTAGATAGCCACCAAACACCTTTAGACGTGGGAGAGGATGTGAGATCAAAGAGAAGAAGGGAGATGGCATGGAGAAGAGGAGAGGAGGTGTGGATATTTCTTATGATCAGCACTAGTGTCAAACGATTTGATAGGGAATATTTTTATAGACATTTGATTGGATCAAATGCCTTAAAATAGGACTCCGCTTGGTACCGCCCATCTTGATTTTTTTCTCATTTTGTCGCACAAAATCATCAAGAAATTTAGAAGGGGCGAGAGCCATGGATAAGGTTGTTGTCGCCAAAACCAATCCTCCCACATTTCAAATTCAAACATTTTAAATTTGAATCTGAATTCAAATTTGAATTTGAATTCAGATATAACCATCTCATTCTTATCCTTATCAGCAAGTGGATGGGATTTATCCTCTTCTCTCTCCCTTCCTTATCTCCAAGTGGTGCACACCCTGGATCTTATCCATATGGGGCGTCCCACCCTTTTTGTGAAGAAATTCAAGATGAAAAATGTGGGGCCTGACTATTGGTGCCTCTCCATCATTTAATTATTACATGGAAGACTTGCTTTAGGGACTCCAACTCTTGGTGTCCAAAATGAGCTTGCTTAGATTTGGTCAAACCTTATCTAATAGAAAATCGAAATCAAGTAAGAGAGAATGGGTTTAATCATGTGCTAGCATGATTTTCTTAAACTCTAAGCCAGGACTTAATTAATTCTAACCTAATCAGACTACACTTAGTCCAATTATACAATTCTATACCAAAATCTTTATTTTGTGACCCCATAGGTCCAATTCTATCTGATAGTGAGATATGTTGTGATCTCTATCAGCAACATCATCAAAACTATTTTTGATGGATCAAAACTCTTTCTAATTCGGTCAATTAAAATTATTGATCATCTATATAATTCTAATTGATCCTATAATCTACCAATGATACCTAGCAGCATGTGGTGGTAACCTAGCAGAACTGAATGATGAACCTTTAAGTGTAGTTACCATGTGATTCAATTTTTCTATCGTGAGTCCCGACAAGACATAGGTTAAGGATAACTTATCAAACCTGATTCTTATCATATGTTAGAATCAATCAACTCGAGTCTGATGTGAAATCTAATAGAAACACCTTTCTATTTTTTCACACGGCTATGACCATGGGCTTTAGGACTCAGCATCATGATCTACATAAGACTACTCATTTATCGAGATCAATAGATCTCATCTTGATGCACACCCTATTCTAACAGTGAGTCTACTGTAGTCAATTACATCTCAAAGTTTCATGTGGCTCAGAGATTGAGTTATGGTGTAGTCAAACTACAACAATGTTATTGTGAATATCTGAGGCCTGCAGATCAAAGAACTAATCATACTACCACAGTATCGAGTTAGTCACTGACAAATAGGTAGACATTCTAGTGACTACTCATGTTTAGTCACGCTCAGTATCCTTGTTCCTAACAAGTACTTGCACTCTCGCTTCAGTGTCTCCACATCATAAATTCAAGACTCATTTATCCTGAAGAAGCGATTGTGCATCAATATTTCTGGATCAAACATCATCTCCATGATGATCCTATGATCAGAAGTAATTTATGAATTAATTATAATGACCAATATCTTAAATTCTCAACTATTGAGGATATATGTTATTATTCCTATTAACTCAAAAGATGATTTATAGATACTTAAAATACAAATATGAATGAAAATAAACCTAACTTTATTAATTTATAAGTCAATATTACAAATATATCTTAAAAAGATTTTATAAATGTCGGTCAATCTAGCTTCTAGATCATATATCTAACAGTGAGGAGTTAGATTTAAATCTGAACAAGTACACTACCAACCAACCATTAGGAAATCAATCAATTGCAAAACTTAACCAGCGTGAACAAAAACCTCCATATCATGTTGCATATCTAAGTTATCACTTATTTGATGCCCAAATAATGTTGAAACATCCAGCTAGGACTTAAGGAAGAGAGGAACATCACCATACCAACTCAGGCCCAAAAATATTGGCCTTGTTGGCTAAGCAATGGTACCATAGATAATAACCTAAGCATTAGCTAATTGGTGTGTTATCCCTTGAAATTATATCTAAAGTATAGTAGAAACTTTTGTTTATGCAAAATCACTGATGTTAAGTCTTGGACTAGCCATATATTTACATAAGGGTGGGAGTCCCTCCCAGCCTCAAAAAAGATAAAAATATACTAAAATATATACTATCTTTTTTATTATAATAAAAGAGTAAATTATATGACACCCCTTTAAGTTCTCATGATTTTTAATAATCTCTCAAAAATTTTAATTTTTTAAAATTAGATCTCAAAATTTATATTTTTATTATAATATGATCCAGCCATCTATCTTCATCAGAATCGACGAACACATGACAGACATGTGATATCACTTAAGATATGAAATATCAAATATAGCCTGATGTTGACTAGATTATATATTTTGGTAAGAATGGAAGGAGATCATGTGGTGATTATATGATCCCTTCTATTACTTTCCTTTCTTAGTAAATAGTGCCTTCGAGATATCCAGTTTCAATCCAATTAAGAGAGAGAAGAGGAGAGAGCAAAGGGAGAAGAAACTGTTGAGAGAGCAAAGGGAAAAGAGAGGAGGAGAGAGTGGAGGGAAAAGAGAAAAACATGCTAATTTCATGGTTTTAGTTATGAATTTGGCCTAAAACTCCTTCTAAAGCTTTGGCCAAAGCTTCGACCAAAACACTTGTTAGCTCCTTCCTATTTCTGCAACCATGGGCTGAGGGCTCCATTGAAGACCACATGGACCACTGCAAATCCCAGACATCAATTTTATAGGTGTTCCATATACAAGGTAAGAATCAAATGTGGTTTTTAATTAATTTTTCAAGCAAGATCTCTTCTAAGTCTGTTGAATATGGTAATGTAGATAAGAAAAGGGTGTGATTTTTCAATCACATGATCCTTCATCCTCATCACATTCCATAGATGTGATCTGCAAATTGATGTTGAAAAATAGAAATATAAGGAATGAGATTCGGGCCTATAGATTTTGGGAAAAAGGTTTGGCATATGGTGCCTAGTTGCTTTGTGGGTGGTCATAGGAAGTTTATTGCACTAAAATAGAATGCTGGGAAGTGGAAAAGAATAGGTTAATATGAGGTGTTTCACCCTATAAGTAGCTATAAATATAGGAGTCAAGGAAGAGGCTAAGTATAATACTTAGAAAGTTTTAAGGACTTAGTGTTACTATTGTAAACTTATGCGGTCTAGATATAATATTTTAAGAATGCAATGAATGGGAATGTTACTTTCTAAAACTATGTATGCTGTTGTCTTTCATATCTAAAGACAAGAACGATGTGTTATAACTTTTTTTGAAGTCACTTGAGGAAAAGTCACTATCATTGCCATTATCTTCTTCCACTTCTTGACAGGCCTTTTACTAGGCCTCCTTCCATGTTCATATATTGCCTCATCTCTTTCCTCTTCTATATTTACATCTACTTGTAGCAATTTAGGATATCATCTAAAAAATTAGCTAAAGATATTATTTGATTTATTTGATCCTACTTAAGTATCCAAGATCTTCTTAGCGAATAATCAATATGGGACTAAATTTACACCCACACGAATTCTCACATACTCCCCCTATTTAAGCTCTACGGTCCTCACTAAGCTAAAGATCTAATCCATGTATCCATTTGTAAACACCATGATCGGTCCATGGTTAGCTCTAACGAACCTGTGTTACAGTATCTTCTGTCTACATAGGTTATGTTTAGGTCAGCTCTGATATCATTTATAATATTCTAAATTTATCCAAAAGACTAACTAAAGATATTATTTGATTTTTTGGCCTTATATAAGCATCTAAGATTTTTTTTTCAGCAAATAACCAATATGAACTAAATATATGTTCATATAAATCCTCACACTACTAGTGCCTTATTTTTTTAGAATGCTCTGCTGTACTAATATATATTACAACATGACAAGTAGGTCTAACATCTTTATCTTGCTGTATGGATGGAAGCGATGGAGGTGCCTCCACTTAATTAAAATCAATTTCATGCATACTATGCTCTACATAGACTATTATATTGCTCTCAGCTCTTGCATCCTCCATTATCTTCAATACATTCATATCACTTAAGTGTCTTTGGTCCCTCTTCCATTGATAGCCAAGGGTCAAATAATATAATTGTTTAATCCTCTAGTAATTGAGTTCTTTGGTCAAGTTTTCAATCTCAATCAAGCTCAGCTTATCTTGGTCATAGTTGTCATAGTAACCGATAGATCCATTATTGATGCAAGAATTGATTTTGATGATTATAAAATATTTGAGAGGGATACTAATGATTACATATCTTTGGAGTAGTCTAAAAGTATATTTCAAGAAAGTCCAAGAACTTTGAGTAGTTAAAGATGCATGAAGAAGGTCAAATATTCAATTTTTCCAACCTAGAGATAAGAATGATGGCTTAAGAAAGCTTCAAAAGAATTAAAAAAAATGACTTTAGATGGATATAAGAAATTTTGAGATGTTCAAAGGTCAAAATCATGAAAGATCAATATTCCAAATATGAATTGAACCCTAGAGCTTAAGGGGTAGCCCAAGATCATCCCTTTTCTTTTTAGGGAAGCTAACATACTTGGCATGCATGGCTTTGGATGAAACAAAGAGTTATCTCTCTATTTTTTATAAGAGGCGACACTAGTGTCAACCCCTGGATCCAAACAGGTCATAATGGCTAGTTTTTAGTCTGAAAAGGTGCATTTAATGTCATTCAACTACTCTCCAATGGCTCTAAATAGCTAGTAATGATTTTTCAATATTCTTTGAGGTCATAAAGACTTTCAAAAAGAGAAAAACACATCAAGAATCTAAGAGAAATATCCTTCAAAGAAGTATTTAGTGCTAGAAGCTTTCACTCCAACTCTAACCACCTCTTTCAAGTGCGTTCACTGCCTTTTCTAGCTGAGGGTGCATCCAAAGGTTTTTTCATTCATTTGTAAGGTATTTTATTATTTATATTGTGCTTATGAAGGAGCTTTAATTATTTCTTATTGTATCTCTCTTGCACTTGAACAAGTTTTGGATATGTCAAAACTTAAGGAAGATTGATCTATACCTTAAAATAGAGTGTGTTAGATTTGCTCATACCTGAAAAATAATAGTAGGCTTGCAAAAGGTATTTGGTTGGTGGGAACCAACATTGTAATTATTTAAGTATAATTAATGGATAGAAAATTTTCAAGTAGGAGCTTGAAAAGTGGATATAGATGCTAGTCTGGCACCAAATCACTATAAACCCTTTATGTTTAATACTTTGATCTCTTGACTTATTTTTTATTGTGTATAGTTGTTTACTTACTTTTTTATCTTGCATACCTCCTATACTTACCATTACACATCATTTGCATTTTGAAAATAAATTTATTGCGACACATGACACTGAAATTTTTAAGAACCCAATATATCCTTCTCTTGGATTGTTTAGCTGGACAATAAGTGATATCAAAGCCTGATGCTTAAGTTCCTTATCAATTTTACCATCAAGAGTTAAAGATCCAAGGAAACCTAAATCAGAACCTCATTCACAAATAGAGCTCCATTTTTCAACTACACAAACTACACCTATTGAAAAATTTGAATGAAATTTTTTATCCAAGTACTTGATTATGATATATAGAGTATCATAATCAATAGAACTTACACATCCATCAAATTACTTGCTGGTGTGCACTGTCACAAGTTCGAAAGCAAATGAGATGAGTTTTACAAGAAAATGGCTCAGCTCAACACTAAAGCTATGAATATTTTATATTTCTTTAGATGTAAATGAGTTTAATTATATTTCAACTTAAAACTCTACAAAAAAAATAGAATAGACTAGAAGTGACTTATGAAGATACAAATCAAGTTAAACAATCAAAAATAAATATGCTTGTGTATAGATATGAACTTTTTAAAATGGAGTCAAAATGAGTCAATCACTAAGATGTTTATCAATTTTACTAATATTATTAATAATCTCAAAAGTCTTACTCTAAAAATGATCTTGTGAAAAAAGTTCTTAGGTCATTACTAAGGTCATGTGAAGCTAAAGTCATGATAATTCAAGAGGCAAAGGACCTAATATTCTACCATTGAATGAGCTTTTCGTACTACTCATGACACACAAATTGGCAATGAGGCAATATAACAAAGAAGAGATCAAGAAAAAAATTATTACTCTCAAGTCCATCGCATAAGAAGAAAATGAGTCTGAGCAATTTGAAGATGGTGATAAAGATGAAGTGATGGCTTCATCATCCAAAATTTAGAAGATCCATGAAGAAAGAATACAAGGGATAAGAAGGAGGCTACTAGCTAAAGGGGAGCCTAGCAAGAAAAAGATAAGAAGCAATCGCTTATATGCTACGAATGCAAGAATTAGGCCACTTCAAAATAGATTGCCCCCAACTCAAGAAAGCTCCTAAGAAGTTAAAAGAAGAAGGCGATCATGACTGCTTGGAGTGATAGTGATGAGTTGAGCTTGGATGAAAATACTCATGAAGTAGCCAACTTATGTCTTATAGCATATGAAAATGAGACAACCTTTGAATTTTCAAATAAATTTATTTTGATGAGCTTCAGGAGGTCTTTTATGATTTATTTGATGATTTAAAGAACTAGGACTAAAGAATGAAGAGTTGAAATGAAAAATTAATATTTGATAAAGACAAAAAAGAGAGTTCAAAAGAAATAATGATTCTAACACAAAAAAAAAGAAAATAGAACT
>KE505255.1:168377-200874 GCA_000441515.1 Elaeis oleifera
GCGGCGGAGCTCTTCAATCCGTCGGTTCATCTCCTGAAATCTCTGATCCAGAAGGTCCTCTCGACTGCGAGCCTCGTGGGTCTTCTGGTGGAACGAAGGTAGAGACTCTCCGAAGGTGGAATCATGATCGGATGGAGGGCTCTCCGCTTTCTGCTTCTTCTTTCCGGGGAAGACAAGGCGGCTGGCCCAAGTGGCCCGTCCGATCGTCGGATTCTGATATTCCGACGACGCTCTTCCCAGCTGCACTGATGCCTGCGGCTGCTGCGGCTGCTGCTGCATGGCCTGTACCGCTTCAGTGAGGTCCCTGACCTGCTGAACCAGCAAGTCAAACTGCTCCATGCCGACTGCCGTTGCCGGAGGAGGAGGAGCCTGGAAAATCGGAGATGAGGTCGGAGCTTGCGGAGCTCGCTGAGATCTGACCGCGGAGGTCGTGGATCGTCTGGTGGACGCCCTTCGGAGAGGCATCAGGTGGAGATCTGACAGGAGATCGGAGAAGAAGATGTCAGAGAGGATGATCGGAGATGGTCCTGTCGAGCACTCTTTTAAGAACAAGGGTACTGCAAAGACACAGGTCGTTCCTCTAGCGCCAATCCTGTTGGTGCAAATTTACCGGTGCCGGAGAAGCTGGAGTTGGGGAGTCGCGGTCACCACCGAGACCTGCAAAGGAAGTCTAAACCGGAGTTGGGGTGCTCCGACAAGACCCTCCGACGCTCAAGTCAGGACTCTGCCTCAATAGAAATGGAGTGCTCGAATGAGAATTTTAGCAGAGTTTTTGAGATAGAGTTTTTGAGCTTAGAGAATAACGTATCTTGGGATCCTTTTTTATAGGTGGAGGGTGTAACAGATTGACAGCGACGTCTGTAACCGTCTGGTAGTGGGCCGTTCAGGGTCATGAGGAGTTTGTTACGGGGAGTAGTGGTGTCAGGGGCCGTTCAGAGCCACGTGGAGTCTGTTGTGGAGAGTGGAGTGGTGTCCGTTGTCGTGACTTGTTAGAGAGTGATGGAGCCACGTGGGATCCGTTACAGGAAGTGGAGCAGAGTCGTGGCCATTATCATGTCGGTCGAAGCTCGGTTGGGGTGTCTGGTGGAGCGGGGTAGCTCTCTGTCTAAGAGGAGCTCGGATGTTTCCGAGGTTGCTGACAAGCCCTCTGTCGTTGGGTGCCTTGGGCGCTAGTGCTGCAGACGAAAGTCATCTGCTGTAAAAGCTCGGACGAAGGCTTTCTGTTGGTGAAATTCGATTTCATGTGGAATCCGACAGAGGGTCGACCGGCAGTGGGCTTCGGATGGCGTTGGAGAGGTTCACCCGCTGGAGGAGTCTGGAGGGTTCTGTGAAAATTCGGTTGGCGTTGTTGAAGTCCGGCTGACACTATGGGAGGCTGATGGCTGGGGAGGTACGGCAAACACCGGGGGCGATTGGCTGTTGGGGAGGTCCAGCTGCCGGAGCCCGTCTGTCGTAGTTCATCCGAAATCTATCCGCTACAGAAGTTCGGTCGGAGTTTGGTTCTCGTAGAAGTCCGGATGGAGACCGCTTATTGAAGAAGCTCGGCTGAAGCCCGCCTGCAACAGAAGTCCGGAAGAAATTCGTTTACCATAGAAGCTCGGATGGAATTCGCTTACAGTAGAGATCCAACGTGGACCGCTTGTAGCAGAAATTCGAAGTAGACCGCCTGTAATAGAAGCTCGGAGTAGATCGTCTGTAGTAGAAGCTCGGAGTAGATCGCTCGGAGTAGATCGCTTGTAGTATAAGCTCGGAGTAGAGATCCTACTGATGGAGCCTGGCCCTTGTAGGGGTTCGGATGGAGCCCACCTGTAATAGAAATTCAGGGTAGAGGTCCGGCTCTCGCAGGAGCTCGGGCGAAATTCAGAAGACGGTCGACCGTCGTAAAAATTTGGAGAGAGTCCGAGCGCTGTAGGAATCTGCCATTGGGGAAGTTCGGCTATCGACGAAGTTCGAAGGAAGTTCGGATTAGCGTCGATCGTGGCTGGAAGAAATCTGGAGGAGATCCGGAGAACGGTCGATCATTGCAAAAGGTCGGCCGATAGTGAAGCCCGGAGAGCGTTTGGAGCAGTTCGATAGACGATTGAAGAAGCTTATCATTGGAGAGGCCCGGGGGATGCGGTAGGAGTTCGTCTGTCGGAGGAATTCGGTCGACACTTGTGGAAGGCGCTGTGGGAGTTCATCCGTCAGTGGAATTTGAGAACACTGTGGAAGCTGGGCCGCTGGAGAAGTTCGAAAAGATGTCGTCCAAAATCGAAAGTCAGAAGAGTCCCGAGAGGGTCAATCCTGTTACGAACTTCGGCAGGAGATATTTTATACCCAACAGCTCTAATCAAATTTGCAATCTCGAATCCCTCTGAATCTAAAAAATTTATATCAACAATACGATTTGAGAGAATATTTTTATCACTTACTAGAGTTCTCGAAGGAGGTGATCTCGAAGGAGGTGAGTTGGTACTTCGCTTGCTCCTCTTTCCCTTCTGCTTTCACTTTTGGTAGGTGATCTCGAAGGAGGTGATGAAGTTGGTGCTTCGCTTGCTCCTCCTTCCTTCTGCTTTCACTTCTGCTTTCACTTTTAATTGCTCTTTGGCATTGGGGAAGACGCATATTTGGAGCCATCTTTCGAAGGTTAGTCGGAGATGGAAAGAAGATTTTGGTTGAATTTAAGATGTGAGTGGAGATGGTATGATGGTTATGGAGATGAGAGCTAGAAATTTGAGAGGAATGAAAGGGAAGAAAAGAAGATGAAATCAATATTCTGAACTAGTTCGGTGCCTTGGGTCCAATGAATATAAAAGTGGTAGAACGAAGGTGCCTAAAATCGAAACCAATAGAATGGATGTAGGCGCCTACATCGGAACCAATAGAATAGATGTAGGCATCTACATCAGGGATGTAGGCGCCTGCATTCTATGGCGCCTTCTCTTTTTTGTGGCAATATTTCGATCAATTTCCATGTCAATATCTTACCTCCTTCTATTCAAGTTCAAATCAGCTCCTTCTATTTGATTCAAGTTTGACTCTTTCTATTTGATCCAAATTTGACTCATGGCGCCTACATCAGGGATGTAGGCGCCTACATCAGGGATGTAGGCGCCTACATCAGGTGTAGGCACCTACATCCTATGGCGCCTTTCTTTCTGTGGCAATGTTTCGATCAATTTCCGTGTCAACATCTTACCTCCTTCTATTTGATCCAAGTTCAAATCGGCTCCTTCTATTTGATCCAAGTTTGACTCCTTCTACTTATCTTCTTCTTTTTGTTTTTGTTATAGGCAGCATCACCATAACCTAATTGCACTGCCATGTTGGGTCACGGGCATCCTAAACACTTACTCTGCCTGTTAGGTCATGGGCATCCGCTCAGGTATACGGACAAGAAGATCAGCCATATGCGATTTCAAAATTTCTTCTATTTGATCCAAGTTCAAATCAGCTCCGATCAAAGTTCAAATCTTAGCTCCATCTACTTATCTTTTCTTTCCCATTTTTTAGGCAACACCACAAAGGTAGGATTCACCATAACCTAACTGCACTGCCCTGTTGGATCACGAGCACCCTAAAACACTCCTGTTAGGTCACGGGCATTCACTCCTTTTTAAGTCATTACTGCCATGCAGGCATACAATATATGTGAGAAACACTTCAACTTGTGTGAGAGAGTATTTGCCAACTAGTGAGAGAGTATTTGTCTAGTAGCGCCGATCCATCCAACGGAGAAAGATCCGATCGGACTGATCCAACGAAGCACATAAAGTCGCCATTTAATAGGGTGATTTTGTGAGTCGTCTTGTGGAAGGACGGTTTTGTGAGTCATCTTTTGGTAGGGTAGCTCATAAAGTCGCTCTTTCAAATCGTGATTTTTTTTGGCTGACTCATCCCTCCCATATGATGTGAGGGTGGGCTAATTGGTACCTAAAGTCACCCTATGATAGGTCAATTTTTTCTGAATAGTATTTTCATAAATATTTTTAAAAATATTATTTTATAATTATTTAAATTAATAATAAATCAATAAAAAATTAATTTATGGATTTGGTGACTCGAGTAAAGCCGCGATCTATTTACCCCTGAAACTTACGTCTGACCATAAATTTTCTCTGAAAAAAAATCCAGCAAAACCGGTCTCTCCCGCTCCCTCCGTCTCTAGCGCACCGTCCTGGACATTTACAAACCCCGCAAACTAAGAGAGCTTACGAACATTTCAAGTCCTTCATTTCGTCGAGCATCAGACGTGTGTTCGACCCCCAGCTCCCACTCCCCGCCCACCCCCGCCCCCCGGCCCAATCATCGATCAATCCGTCCAAAACGTGGGGATTAGTTGGTCATCAAAACTCGCTCCCGTTCGAGGCTCCGCATTGGTCGTTCATCTCATGTTCCTGGGATCACCTGACCAAGCTTGGCAGCGAGAGCTTGAAGCTCCTCATACGCTAGAGGATTCAAAACATCCGCTCAACTTTTTGACTACCGTCGTCAGTCGCCTTAAACTCCTCAACTTGGATTTTTTTTTCATTTTTTTAAAGTTTTGAAATGATTCGATGCAAATTGCTGTTAAAATCGATTCTTTCTTTATTTTCTCTTTCTTATTTATCCTGCTCCTTCGATGTTCTTATAGTGTCAATAGTTTGTATCTGAATGCATTGGCATGAACTAACGTCATAGGACGAGCGTCATTTTAGGTGTTATCCTCGGTCTTGTTATGAAATTAGGGGTTTCAACTGGTAGAAACTTCTGTTACAAAACTTCATGGATAATATTTGTGATGATAAATACAAAATGATAGACAACATCTCATTGCTGAGCCAATTACCATGTAAACATGCTTGACAGAGAGATCCAGATAAAATGTAAATAGGTGCACTATCTGATTTATTTGAGCCAATATCAATTTATGAAGGGACTCAATATGTGTTGATGTTTGATAAAATTATCTAAACAGACTACGCTGATTTTTTGTGTAATATGTTGCTACAATATAAAACCATCAAGACCCATCTTGGATTATGTTTTCATATGAATTTTGGGAATGCTACATATGCCACGAATAGAATGATATTAGGCCAGGTGATTGGTCCTTTGCAGGCTCTTTCCCATGCCCCAATGAAGAGAACTCCATATTTGCCGCATGAAGGAATTACCCAAGTACCACAAAATACATGCTGTATAATGGAATTACTAATTACCAAATAATACATGATGCAATAGTTTGATCGAAAGATTTCTGTTTTTAATATTTTAATTTGAGCAAAGATTGACCCAGATATTCAATAATGTTTCTTGGGCTGTCAAACATGATTCAATTGATCCATGGAGTTGACACTTGCTTGAAAATATTAAGAAGAGATCATGAGAAGGTTAATCCATTCAAAATGATTGGAATATTATGACAATAAAACCTTGAGCAGATTTAAAAGGGTACAGACTACAAAAGCACTTGAGATACTTAAAAGACTGCAAGGTTAGAAATAATTGAAGATTATATACAAAGACCAAGAAAAGGCTTAGAAGCCTTTGTTAGTGTTGAGACCGGAATTTAAGACTGTATCATGTAGAGAGTGTGCCTCCTTTAACAATGTTCTTGGTTGTTTTTCCATGCATGCTCCCTTGGTTGCTATCTCTTGATTTAACATATTGGTTGTTGCTTCAACAGGTAACTTTTTATTATGTGGCTTTCTTTACATACGTGACACTTACTAAACATTGATGATGTAGCATTATTATCATAATCATCATAGTAATGACCCAAGACCCCACCTAGAAAGGGCTATCTAGAAGTTACTAATCGGGTCTTGGTCTTGCTTAAATAACAACGACCTCTCCAACATACACCCGATATGAGGCTAAACAGACACTTTGCTTGTCCTCGCACGCTTCCTTCCTTTAAGCCCGAGGATCCTTGCTAGAGGAAGTCCCCTACACACACTTATGTGGGACTAAGCACATGCTCATGCATGTCCTTAAGGAATGGCTATGGGGTGGGTATGGTTTGGGTAGGCCATTACCCATTCGTGCTTTGTACCAGTCTTGGGGTAGGGTGGGGTGGGTAGAGTTAGGCAGCATGGGTTGGGTGGGGTATGGTAGGTAGAGTTACATGGCATGGGGTAGGCGGGTGAAGCTACAAAAGTCATTATTTTGCATACAAATAAATAATAAAAATATGAAAGTAAATCGCAATACTTCGTATAATAAACGAAATAAGAATAGAAGACCTAGAATATAACAAACCAAATTTTCAACAATAATAGAAATAATAAACAAAATATTGTTCTTTAGGAAATCAAATGTTCCTTAAACAAAGAAAACAATCAACTGAAGAAACGAATAACTAAACATCTATATTGCAGCCTTTCAGATGATTAATTTTTCTTAGGATTGATCACATTACCTTTTTCTCCATTATCATCATAATCATCAAGGATAATTTGAATTTTGTTACCTTGTGGTGGAGATGATCCTAAAAAGTACGAAGAAAATAAACTTCATGAGTTAATAATGTATATAATATAATCCGGATTTGAAGTGAAGGGTGGGAGGATCCAAGTGTTCCAAGTTTATGTATAATTGGGTCAGCTTCTCTTGGTTGGGGGGGGGGGGGGGGGGGCGCAGGTGTATCACCATTACCCGTCCCAGCCGCTGACTCTAAATAGGTCGTGTAAAACCCGCCCATTAGGAGTGGATCAGATACCCAATGAGGTTGAGTAAATTGCCGCTCTACATGTCCTTGCATACTCCTCCATTTAAGTTGGCATCCTCATCAAGGGAAGAGTCCTATCATAAACACCATGACTGGCTCATTGTTAGCCACAAAATAATTTGTGTACTGCACTAGCCAGATGGGTTGTGTGCTAAGTTAGCTTCAGTACCATTTGTAATGATCTAGGACCTCACCTAAAATAGCTTGTGAGAAATTATTAATTGGGATCCTTGGCCTTGCTTTAAATGCCCAAGACCTACCCATTGCACTCATGATGTTACACTAAACACATGCTTCCTCATTTAAGCCTTGGCATCATTGACAGAGGAAGGATCCAAATCCATTACAAAATCTATGACCAGCTCGTGGTCAATGCCAAAACGGTTTGTGTGGCAGTGTCCTCTTATCACGTAAATCATCGGCTAGGTGAACTCTAATACCATTTGTAATAATCTAGGACCTCATCCAAATATGGCTAGTTAGAAGTTATTAATTGGGGTCCATGGCCTTGCTTAAGTACTCAGGTCTACCCTAATACACAAGCTAGTGTAGGACTAAACATGCTCATGCAAATCATCATAGAACTCCTTGTGATTCTCTAAATAATTTATTTAGAAGCCTCAATCAATAAATTATGAAGTTACTATATTGTTAGTCCTTTTTCACTATCCCTATCTTTGACTGAAACCCTAGTATAATTCCACTTAGTGCATCTAATTTTGATCTATATCTATAGTTTTATCTTTTTTATTTAGGTATTTTATAAATTTCTCTCTTGCCAAGTTCAACATAGAACAAATTTATGGGATAAAGTAATCCAACTCTCTGTATGTATGTGTTGTATTGTGATGGGCTCAGGCTAATTGTCTTTTGTAGCCAAAAGCTTTCAAGTAAAGATCTTGAAAAAAATTAAGATATTGGGATCCATATAGGAAAATCAAATCATGCTTAGATTTTCATATATTTTAGGGATGGGCCTCCAATCTAAGTGATAGAAAATCTATAAGTAGGTTTGCCCATTAATTTCAGTTATTAACCTTAACCTGCATCAAGATTACAACAGGAACAACAATAGGATTATATTTTCCAATCCACTAAACATTAATCAATATCTGAAGATTAAAAAAAATCAGTTATCTTTCTTAACCTAGATTCTATTCCTTCATCTTTGTTTCTTATACTTGATCCACAAAATTAGTTTAAAACTTGTTTATTCATCTTGAAAGTTAACCATGTCAGCTTTAACTCAAATTACTTCAAGTTCATCTCACACCTGTGTTCAGAAACAGATATTTTATCAAATTGCTTAGTTGGTTTGAGAAAATGGTCAAATTTTGAGTTGATTTGTCTTGTAATTATGTGTAAATTATTTTATAATTATAGAATAATTGAATTATTTTAAGTAGTTTTAGTTTGTTATACATGCCATTTCACCATGTTCCAGGACTCTGTCATCCCTTCATTTAGTTGTCAAGTTGACTCTACGAAGAAACAAGTCTAATTTGTATTTCCACCTTTGTAAGCAATATTAGATTACCAAGTGGTAATGATCTAAGGATGATTCTTCACAATTTATCTTTTTTTAATATGTTATTAGGCCCGTGACTAGAATCTGTACTTATTTACTTGTTGCTGCACCAGTTCGTTTGCCTGCATACAATTCCTTTGCAACTTGTTTTCATGTTGGGAGATACAATTCTGTATTTACATCTTATATTCTATCTACTGCTTAATGGGAAGTTACATTTTTGACATTATGCTCTAATCATTTTACACTGCATGAAACATTTTTAGATCCTATGATCCATCCTTTGGATGAAGAGAGGAAGGGAAAAAAGATTATCGAAGATCTGAATCTCTTGTGGTGAAGTTGCTGGTGAGCTCAAATGTGTTGAGTATGCTCTTCCTCCTCGCTTTTAGTATCTGTTTTCTGTATATCATCTCTTCTGGAAATTTAGATGTTTTATGCTGAAACCGAACACAAATGAGAATAAGACAATAACTCCAATGTGAAGGATTACTATGAGTGGGAATATTGATCTTGTAAACCAAGGTAATCCTCAAGAAACTCTTTTATGGTCTGATCTGGGCTCCCTGGGACATGGATAAGTTCAACTCTGTCACCCAATTGGGAAAACATGAGACCATAAACAGTCCATGCTGCAGGATCAGCCCAATAAAACCATCTCCACCAAAGTGGTATCATCTGCAATAGCACAGTCAACTGTCATTATGGCATCCTGTATGGCTTTTTGCAAAATAATAGTGAAGATAGGGATTTCATGTACCTTTCTAGAAACTATGAAACCAGAGAAGACATTCCACAAACAAAGATGAGGAAGGAGAGAATGGCAGCTATCTCTTGGGTTGGTGTGAGTGCGACTGTCATCATCCCGTAAAGTGTGAAGTAGGTAAAGCTTAACATTGTGAAGAGCATGAACCAAATGAATTTCACTGCTGTGAATTGAAATCCTATCATTGGATATGCAATAAATGAGAAGATAACGACTTGCAATATAACGTACGGAATTTCAATGGCCACCTGCACATGAAAACCAAATTTGATTCAGATTTCATTTCATCTGAAAGCTTGAAAGAGGAGAAGTTATGCTAACTGTATATCATCCTTTTCTATCAGAGCTTGGGCTCTGTATTCATGACATGCCTCATGAGCAAGATACAATAATGCTAGTACAAATTTGATATGTGTAATTGGAGGATATTTCTTGTATTTAATCCAAATTCCAACCTTTATGATGGACCATGGACAATAATCTGTTCATACAGGACTTACCATCCATGTAAAGGGACAATCCATCCTATTTTTTGAGGATCTTGAAATCTTCTGCTTCTAATATTTGGTTCATTAGAAGGTCCATAACAATCATGATCAAAACACCGTTAAATTAATTTTCTTCTTTTTAAAAATGTAATTGAAGTATGTGCTGATCATGATTGTTAAAATTATGTTCACTTTTACAGTTATGCTTCATCATGTCATTGTAAAGGGTGTCTTAGTGTATGAGGTTCCTGCCGGCTGCCACTGCAAGGTGTGGGGAAGGTCAGATGTTCACAGCCTTGCCCTTACATGTGGAAAGGCTGTTTTTGTGTTTTGGACCTATGACACTTAGATTACACTGGAGCAGCCTTATTGTTGCACCAGGACCTACCCCTACTTCATTATGTCATAATATGTCATGGAAATGAGTTAGATGAACAATCGTTTATTTAATGTTTATAAGTCCCTAACAATCATTATCAAAGCACCGTTTGATTAATTTTTTTTCTTTTTAAAAATTTAATTGAAGTGTGTGCTGATCATGATTGTTAAAATTATATTTGCTTTTACAGTTATGCTTCATCATGTCATTGTAAAGGGTGTCCTAGTGTATGAGGCTTCTGCCATTGCAGGGTGTGGGAAGGTCAGATGTTCGCAGCCTTGCCCCTACATGCGGAAAGGTTGTTTTCATGTTTTAGACCTATGCTACTTAGATTACACTGGAGCAGGGCCTACCCTCGCTCCAGGGCCTACCCTCGCTCCATCATGTCATAATACGTCATGGAAATGAGTTAGATGAACGATTGTTTATTTAATGTTTATAACGTCCTTGCAGTTTGCAAGTCTATATATTTACTTTCTCCAAGTGTGAGAGACCTAACTTATGGATTAGCTGATGTTATGAATAGTGAATAGCAAGCATACAGTTCGAAAAGAGTTTGTTTTCTGGAAATCACACCATACAAAATCTGAAATTAGTAGTTTGATCACATAGATTCTGTTTTTGATATTTCCAACAATGAGTCATTATGTGGTAAGTTCTGGGTCATATTTTTTTGTTATTAGTGACACATACATGCCTGTAAGTTATGGGCATGATCAACAGTCTGTACCATTTTAATGCCCCTGCGGACCAAGAACCTTTGCTTTTTGGCTTGCATTGGCACGTGTTGCTTCAATACACATTATCTGAGCTGATCTGCAATGTCATGGACTCATATTCTGCTTTCCCCTTTTAATTTAGCTCTCTATTATCCTAAACAACCTTATGTTTTGGATGGTTCAGAGTTGTTGCACAACAGTCTTCTTTGGCTTTATCTTTGTTTCGAAGATGGATCTCTGCTCTAGGGATTGGATGCAGCAATAATGTGCAAAATCATTTTGTCGCATTGAATCAAAGCATGATCATGAAAACCAATTTATCTTTAGTTAATGTTTGAAAGATAATTCCATTTGCTTTTTCCTTGCATTAACTCGTATTTGACTGGAAATTGAAGAACCTATGCCATGAGAGGCTCCCCGAGTCTCAATCCTCTAGAAGACAAGATCAATTAGAGGCTACTAAGGATGGTACATATTATTTCAAAGGGTGATCAGATCTGTTGACGGTGAGTGAAGATAGGTTTATCTCTATTGTCTCATCATCATGGTTTAACTCAGGGATAGATTGTCTGCTTTATGATTAACTCCCTCAAAACCATTCCCATGCAATAGGATACTTGTGTGAGCAGCGCTCTCCATGCCCACCCAATTCTTTTAAGTACACAGAGTATGTGAGGCGGTACTTGGAGTGGACTACTATCTATCAGGAAACTTCTCATAGTATCAACAAGATCGGTGGAATGCATGTAACATCCTATTGTATAGCCATGGTGTTATTATTAGTGTGTAAACATAGTTTTATGATGATTAATTACTTCAAACTATGACATGCACATTAAAAAGCAATCATTAGAAATACCCTACTAATATCCATAAGATGGTTCATAATGCTAGATTCCTTTAGCCAAAAACTGTGTTAGTATGTCCATAATGCAATTCTTGTCATTTTGTAGCACGTTAGTAGTAGATATTTCTGATTCTCCATGCTACAAGAACCTAGTTTTCTTTACATGAATTACTTGCAAAAAGTTGGTGGTCATACCCCTCAACTTAGAACTGGACAGTTTTAAGTTTGAGATTTGAGTGGTGCATCCTCAAGATATCGGACCAAGGTAATTATAATATAGATGGGACCATGGATGGTGGAACTGTCCCGAACTATCCGATTTGGGGTATGCCGAACCATATCAGTGGCTGACCGAAGTGGTTCTGGTGTTTGAAACGAGACACCAGCAAGGATGGGAGGAGGGAGAAGGAAAGAGAAGAAAAGAAAAAGGGGGGAGGAAAGGAGAGGAAAATGCCAGGGAGGCCACCGGAGGTTGTCAGAGGGCCGCCAGAGCTTTGCCCTCCTCTGGAGAAAGGAAAATATAGAGAGAGACGGGGGGAGGGAGAGAGAGGGAGGGAAGGAGAGGGAGAGGGTGTGGAGGCTGGTGGCGGCTGTTGGAGGACTGCGGAGGCCCTTAGATGACTGGATCTCCCCCTACCTCCTCTAGATTGAAATAGAGACGACTCACCCCTGTTTCGATCTCATTTTATTTTTGTGTTGACTCATAGCGAAGCGAATCGCCCCCATTTCAATTCAGAGGAGGGCAGGGAGGGAGATTCGCTTGTAGGGGGGCCTCAGCAGCTCTCCATAGAGCTGTCAACGGACCGGGTCCAGATCCGAGACCTACGGGTATTTACTTGACGGATCCGGGTCTGGTATTAGTATTGGATCCGTTTATCCGGATCCGGATCCGGATCCGATAAACCATCATGTAAACGGATAGGATCTGGATATTTAATATCCAGACCCGATAGACCTGGACCTAATTATATATATATATATTATAATTGTATGTTGTTATTATAATTGTATATTGTTATGTTTTTGGATGCTTTAATTGGAGTTTTACTTGTTGAATTTGAACAATTTTTATACTTTTATTTGTATGATCATATGATTGTATAATTTTAGGTGTTTTCCTAGATTATTGTATAATTTTTAGATTTTTTTTAGACTTTAAATATGAGTTTCGGATCCTAGAACCGGGTCCGGATATCCAGGAACCATTAGGGTCCGGATCTGGTACTTCAAAGCTAGACCCGTCGGGTATTCCGGTTCGGATCCGGTACCAGTAACTAAGATCGGTCCGGGTCTGGATATCCAGGTTTCGACCCGAATCCGACCCGTTGACAGGTCTAGCTCTTCGATGGCTACCACCTCCTTGTCCTCTCCCTCTTATTCCCTCTCCCTCTCTTTCCTCTCTCTGCTTCTCACTCTCGCCCGCTCCTTCAGTTATCTAAGGTTCTCTGTAGCCCTCCGACAGCTGCCACCAGCCTCTGTGTTCCCTTCCTCTCCCTCCTCTCTCTCTTTCTCTTCAGTTCTCCCTTTCTCCCGCTCTCTCTGTTGTGCTGGTTCGGGCCAGGCACGGAACGATATGTAGGCGTACCGAATTATGTTGCTGGCTGACTGATCTAAGCCTCAATTCCAACTAGCCAACCTTAGGTGGGACCTTTTCTTTCTCAAAAGAGATTCTAAAAACTTTTTAGTTATTTTGATTGATAATACCACTGTTCTTAGCTATTTATGTTTGAGCAGTGTTACTATTACAAACCATGGAAAATATCTCCTGAACAGGAACCATGCCTTTCATGTATGATAACGAATTTTGTTATCCATTCTTCAAATTATTTCTGGAACAACAATAAAGTCATTTCAAAATAAAGATCTATTACTACTTGTATAAGCAAATAGTTGCTCACACTTTTTTCTCTTCTATTTGGGCGAAGCAAGGTCTAGAATCAATTTGGCCATACTTGGCCAGCTTGGAAAGGAATACAGGTAGAAGTGAAATGATTTGTCAGTATTGGAAGAAAAGTGCAAGTGAGCGCACACAATGCATTAGAATACCCATCATATCAATCAAGGTTCGCTTACTTGGAATTGGACCTTGTGTCGACCGGTTGGCCGTACAAGTTGGTACATCTCCATATCGGACCGTACCGGTACGAACCGATATGGAAACAAGGGAGAATAAGGGAGAAAAAGAGAGAAGGGAGAGGGAGGGAAGGAAAGGGAGGCCGGAGGAGACGCCGATGTTGGCCACTAGTGGGCCATAAAGGCTTCATTATGCATCATGTTAAAAGAAAATGAAGAATTGGGCGGATTGCACCTATTTTGAACCCGCAGCATCCACAAGGTCGATTTTTGCTATCCGACGGCGCTCCGGCGGCCTCCTTGCCACCTCTCCCTCCATCCATTTCTCTTCATCTCCCTCTCTCTGTATCTTTCTCTAATCTCTTCTCGCAAGGGACTGCGACGGCCTCGGCGGGCATCGTTGGCCACCTTCGGCCTTTTCCTCTCCTTCTCTTTCCTCCTCTTCTCTCTCTTCCTCTATTTCCTTCTTCCTCGCTCCATTTTTGCCAGCATTCCGAATTGAATGCTTGAACCACACTGGTTGGCCGCCAGTATAATTTGGCACATGCTTCGAACCGCCCGATTCAGGGCGGTTCGGCATTCCATTGTCAATACTTTATCGGAGTGTGACTGCTAGCATGGTATTGGCTTCATGCTAGTGCTTGACACATGGTATTTTATAGCATGTGCCAAGCATTGCTATAACATGGAATAACCCATAACCTATTTTGCCAATGATAGCACATCATGCTACTGGCATGAAACACCTCAATCGGCATATCAAGGTTTAAAATACCGATACCAGTACATGTTCTAGTATGCATGGGCTGTACTATTATATGGTACGTCTCCTGGTTCTGGGATAACAAGATAGAGTTGAAATACCATTTGCTCATATGATACTGGTGCAAGGGGTGTCTTGGTACCACTGTCTTCTGATAGGATCTATTATGGTTGATGTATGCAGTACTTAAATTGTTCCAGCAGATGAAACTAGCTAATGTACATGAAAACATTTTCTACATCTTATGAAATAAATAAAAATGGGATCAAGATGCTGCCATTTCTTTTTGAATTAAATTTACAACTAAAAGAGTGCTTGAATATTGACATGCTTCCCAGAAAGGTACTTCATTCACTAAAAACTACCAAAATGGAGTCTGAAGCAAGAAAACAAGGGTCAGCTGGCCTCTATATGCTTTGGCTTCTCAGGGAAAATTGAAAACTTTTATCCAGAATGACTCATCAAGGTCAAACTTTAAGTAGAATTATTTACTTCAGTATAAACAAATGTGGATAGTAGATTACCTGAGCAATAGCATAGGGCATGGAAGAGTACATCCCAGCTGATCTTTCTCGATAGAATACAGTTCTCTCCATCCCCACAACGGGCTGCACTATGCTGGCATTTACGAAGCCTAGAAACAGTGCTGATGCATACATGACTCCTAGTATGTTGAATATATCTTGTTCGTTGGTACTGTTTTTCAGTGAAAAGAACCAAGTTAAGATCTTTGAAATCAAGAAGCAGGGACTAGAGACTTCATTTTATTTTTGAGCTCACATTTTGGAACCAATTTGCCAGAAGACTATGCCGAACAGAAGTGAAGTTGCAATTGTAGTTACAAAACGAACAACATTGTGTTCTGGATTTTTCCAGTATGATCTATGCTGTTTCCACAAGCATGCCATGCACTGAGATTTAAAACTTTGCCAATATCCAGATGGAAAGTTCAGCTCCTGTGAGTTTGGCGTTGGTTTACTCAGCTTATCAACTAGTTCCACGTTTTCTCTGTGACATAAAGTATCCAATCAAATGATCAATGATGATCTTGTTTCTTTATCTTCAGTCTTCACTGTTATTTTACCTTTATTAGCTTACCTGTATAGAGAAGAGTTGTGGAAGATCTCTGCATAGTCTATGCAAACAGTATATTCCATGGCAGGAGAAGTAATGTCTAACATCCATGCTGCTGGGTTTTGGCCATTTTTGATTTTAGGAACTCCTGGGATAGACTGCACAGAAAAGGCTTAAAGTCACCTGTCCATCCTCTCTCCGTTTATAAAGTAAAGAGATGCAACTGAAACGGTCTTACCTCAAAATATTGAATCATATTACAAGATAGAGGGCCTAGAGAACCATTGTAAATGAGCTGCCCTCCTCTTTTCATTAGTAGTAACTGCAAAGAGTAGTCAATAGGAAAGCCAATAATTAATATTAGAGCATTTCTTGTAGTATTGATGACCTTATCTTATTTTAGACTACACGGGCATGATAAATATCAGTCTTGGCTCTGGAAGCTTTGAGAAGTTTTAATGTTATTCTTCATGATGCAAGATTTGCAATCGTAATTTGGACCACATACTGGTGAGCAACTGGTACACCCTGTACGGAGTGTTGGTATGGTACATACCTTGGTGACACTAGATATGGGGGCATACTGAGTCACAGTATCCTATTAGTCTGGTATGATACATCCTTTTATAGATGGTACAGCCCAAGATTGCAATCCTTTCTATGATGTTAAAATTCAGCATTTTCTTTATGCAATATTGTGATATTTTCTTCCCTTATTTGAACCCAAGTCTGAGATTCTTTTTGTTTCTAGTAGTCTCCTGTCAATGTAAAATCAGTCCATGTGTAGACATTGAAAAGTCCAAGTATACTACAATAGATAGGACTCATTTCATTAGCTTGGATCTTAAGAGGAGATTTTGTACAACCATGTCAGTTGGTTCTTGTCTAAGCATATATATTCTCCTCTTGCTTGATGTTAACTTCATGTTTTACCTAAGAAGAATTAGTAATTCTGTTTATTATTTTTATAGCTCTTACTGCACCATGTTATTTCTTATCTTCCTCTTATGATTATTAGTATGTAAAGCATCAAACTAGTACCTACCTCATCAAAGATTCAAAAATCTCGATGCTTGGCTGATGGATTGTGCAAACAACGGTGCGCCCAGTGTCCACTGTCTTCTCACTGCCCTCATGACAATTGCTGCAGCACGAGCATCCAAACCAGATGTAGGTTCATCCATGAATATGATGGATGGACTAGAAACTAACTCTACTGCTATTGTGAGCCTTTTTCGTTGTTCAGCTGACAGACCATAAATTCCCGGAAGACCCACCATTGCATTCTTCAGTGGTGTTAGCTCAACCAAGTGCATGACTTCTTCTATAAACATCTAAAGTTTGGGATAGATCTCGGGGTTAGATTTACTTTGATTACGATAGACAAGCATTCCTCCTATAAACAACGAAAAGAAGGGAACAAAATATGTTTTGAGGAACATACATTTCTTTCATGTGCTTCAACATGGGAAGGCAGACGAAGCCATGCAGAGTATTGTAGCGATTCATATACAGTTACGAACGGAGAGTGGATATCCATCTGTTCACAGTATCCTGAAATCCTAGCAAATGTCGCTTGCTTTTTCAGATATCCAGATATTTTATATTGCCTTCAATGAATCCACCAGTCTTCCTTCCTGCCAAAACATCTAGCAATGTGGTTTTCCTGCACCAGTTATTCCCATTAATGCAGTTAGAACTCCCGGCCTGAATGCACCACTGACATCCCGTAAAAGCTGAAGCCTCTTCTTATTTACTCCATGCTTCTTCATCTCCTGATCACAGTAATAAAGAATGTTCAGTAAGGAAAAAAAACTGTGATCAGTATTGGATTCAACGAGTACTTGGTGTGAATTGGTGGTGAAGTAAGAGGATTTACTTTAGGCATGTCTACGTAATAATTGATATGGTCAAATACAAGGGTCAGAGGCTGAAATGGCAAAATCATTCCATGCCTTGGTGCTGTCCCATTTATTTTTGTTCATCAGCTGTTTTGTTCTGTTTTATGCCTTCAGCTTTAGTACCAATGATGACTTGATGCTTATGTGGAGCTGCAAAAAGTTAATGATTGCAATCAGAAATCCTCAAATCTATTTAGCTTTATTCTTTTGTGATATGTTAAAGCATGTAAAACACATGGCGAAGCAAAGAATACATACGGTTGAGAAACTCTAAAGCAAAGATACTGAGAATGTTGAAGAAAAGAGAGAAGCTGAGCAAAACTGCCACACATATCCAGAACCAATGCCATTCTGTGGGCATCCCTCTCAATTTGAGGACAGCCTTTCCAACAGTGTCAGCATCAACGTACTCATAATGTATTTTCTGTCAAAAGAAAAGATCATTGTTTGCCAAAAACAAGAGAATACCATTAGAACTTTTGTCATATGTTCTAATAATTTAATTTGAATGCTATTAAACTCTTTTTTAAGGGTAAGCAAAGATCATTATTGATTCTCAATTGCATCCTTTTTTTGAACTAACTTTTCAAAATAACAAGAGTCTGACAAGACTTTATTTGTATCTCTTTGGAATGTGATCTATTATTATTCCATGCTAGGAAGATGCACATCTAACTTTCCAGAACTTATTGTGTGCCAGGGTAAATTAGATCTTACCGTGCTCCATCTTTATCAAGAAATTCATTGAGTGCTACTGCATTCTGTCCATAGGTCAAGGGAGAGGCCCAGTATCCCCAAAGCAGCCATGGTTGGATATTGTCTGAATGAAGAGACAAAATTAGTCGGGATGGAAATGATATGTAAGTTATCAAACCATATTCTTGGATATGATTTGCTTCAAATATGCAAAGAATAAACAATTAACCTTTTGATACGACAAAGCCTCCAAGTATATATACTGCAATAAGAGTTGCAGATCCTAGGGTGTTTGCCATTACTTGTGTTCTTCCCAATACAGCAATAAACGGAAGAGGCTCATTGACATCTGATGTACACAGAAAAGTGATAGAAACTGCTGAAAAAACCTACAAGAGCCAAGGAAAGAACATTGCAAACATGCTTGTTTTAGTATTCTATTTCATTACTATTTTAATTGGAGAGGTAAAAAAATTTCATTACTATTTTAATTGGAGAGGTAAAAAAAAAAGACTCGTACCTAACTGCTGAAGGTGCAAAGCCAATAACAAAGTATGTTAAGCCAGTCCATATGCCTGTCTCTACCAGTGACATTGGGAGACTAAGGATGAAAATTGAAAGAAGGATAGCCCACCCAGGCAATTGTAACAATTCTCTCTGCTTGTAGAAAATGGGAAGTCTCCTTATTGTCATTGCCAGCTCAGTCATGCCATTGAACTTCACTATTACCACACCAATGAAGACAGCTCCAAGAAACTTGTTCCCATCCATGATTGAATTGTGATTCATTTCTGTTCGGAGGAAAAGTGTCATGATCACAATTGCCAACAGTGTTATCTGTATGATCTTGAATAAGTGCACTGGGAAATTCCTCTTTAAGAGTAAAAGTTCCCTTGAGAAGCATGCCTTGAAAACCTCCACTTTGAGATTTTATGGCTGTCGTTAATTTAGTTGATGAATTGCTCTTGGCAAAATCACTTGGTTTGGAGAGCTCCTTCTCTAGAAGTTGACCCAGATGAGAAGAATGAAAAGATTCTACAAATTTGCCAACTGAAAGGTATCGGTATTCCCTTTGATTACCAGCCCAATATTGTCCTTGATCCATTCTTGAAGTGACCTGTCCATAATTTAGCAGCAAATGTTAAAAATGGTTTCAGATGTTAGCAGATGAGTATTTCATAAAATCAGTCAGTGCAAACCCATTTTCAGATGATAATTAAACAACTAAGCTGATCATGGTTTAACCACAATTTCTTTTTTTGAGGAAGTTTGCACTTTATTAGAAGTTTTGGGTTTTCTTGCGGACAGTTACTGGAAGTCCTTAAAGAATGTCAAATAGCTTTCTAAAATTTTTGCCTTTTCAGTAAAGAATTTACTGGCAGTTACTGAAAGTTAAGGAAAAGTAACCTTATGTGACAAGTTGGAATGATCCAAGAGATTCATAGGAATTTGAATAAGATACCCAAACAGTTGATAGGGAGAAGGTAATTGGTACCTTCTTGTGAGGAAGTTAAAGATGAACAAGGACAAAAATGAAAAACAAGTGTGCAACAACGTATTGAAGCATGAACCCCTTGGGAGTTGACAAAAGAGGGGGGCTCACAGAGTGGTGTCGAAAGATGGTTCATGTTCATGTTTCTGAAAGGATGAAGCTACCATTAGGTGTTGTACAATAACGAAATATGTTGCAATGTTGAATCTTCATCGTCTATGCTTTGGAGCTTCATAATTTAGCTAAGGTTGGTCATTAGACAGGTTTACCATGTTAAGGTAGAAAATTGAGGGAAAAATGTTGCATGATGTTTAACTGAATAAAACTCTAACAGGCATGGGGTTTTTGATGGACTGTTTGCATCCAAGTGTTTGGTTTAGGGAGCAAGTTCAACTGGTAGATTTCTAGTTGAATGCTTTTGAGCTTTAGTGTCATTATCAGTAGAATTCTATAGCCCAAAGAGGAGAACAAAGTATAGTAGAGTTATTAACAGTTGATTGGAAATGTCATTTACTACTTAAACAGTTATATGAAAGGATATGTCTAACAAATCTTGCCATATAAGCACTTGCGGATCTGTTTCTGCGTCTTATTGGATATTTAGCTGCTGACACTTTTTGGTCCATTTAATTAATGGATATGGGTCTTCACTGCATACCATCCTATCAGATTAAATACGGAATAGATCTGCATCTGACTAATCCTTAGTTAACCTAACAGCATATATGACGTTTACTTTTCTATAAAGAACATTATTGTGTTGTTGTTCCTGACTGAAGTTAGACTGTTGCAGCATGATGACATTAGTTAAAATTTGAACTTAATTGTATTTGATCTTACTTTTAATTTTGTTTCAGTAGATTTTTAAAGAAAATAATTTACATAAATAAATTTTCATTTACAGTACATCTGGCCATCTTGATGAATTATTTTTCACCAGCTATTTCAATGAAGAACAAAATTCTTAGTTAACAAAAGCATTTAAGATTGATAGAGTGGAACTCAAGCTTTGAACAATATAATGTAGAAATACTGTTATAAAATGTCAAAAATCATAGTTAAAGAGTAATAAACTAGTTCATAAACAGGTACCTCTTGAAGAAAATCTGCTATATTCTTCCTTTCTGGGCATTTAAAACCCATTAACTCAAAAAATTCAAGAACATTCTCCCGAGGCCCTTGATAAGCAATTTGTCCCTCACATAAAAGGATGATATCGTCAAATAATTCAAATGTCTCAGGGGGCGGTTGAAGCAAGGAATGACTATGGTAAGATCCATTAAATGTGCCATTTGCCTGAGAAACTTGATAATCTCAAAGGTGGTTGAGCTATCTAATCCAGTCGATATGTCATCCATAAAGAAGCTTCTTGCAAGGCCAACTAGCATCTCTCCTGTAACATAAAAACCTTATATATGCATTCTTCATTATATAAAAGAATAGATAGAAGGTAGACTAATGATTTTCATGTAACCTTATTGTTGTTTCCTAAATTGGATTGATATATTTCTTGCTAGTAAAAAATATATTGGCCTACATTTTTTGTACATAATACCATTTCATTTCTTGTCTAATTACAAATATGATCTAAGATATTTAAGCCTATAATACTATGGTTTGCTATTTTACTATTATCACTAAAGGAATATAGGTATTGATATGTTGTAATTTTATTAGAAAGAAAATAAGCAAGAAAAACATAATGAGCTAAGGCACTGTTGGGTAGCAGGCTTTAGTGCACTTCAAACCATGAGATATGTGAGAGCTTAAGAAGCACAGAAAGGAGAATATTGACTGCTGTGTTTTATCTAATCTTATCTCAAAAAGACATACAATACAATTATCAGATGTGAAGGAATTTAGAGTGGCGAGATTTTCTGGAAACGAGTTAAATTATGAAGGATAAAAGCTTTAGAAATGGGTTTGCTGACATCTATCTTTGTTCGTTTATGTAAATGCTAGTTCTGCAGATTATCTTTTTTTACACTTATATAATGTGTAAGTTGTGTACGAATAACCATAAATCTTCTTTATTTCATAGTAATAATTTTTGTTGATGTCCAGTAATGCCAAAGCTGTAAATTGGACAAAATTTTCTCTTGGCTATATTTTTCTCCTTTTCTCACTATTTTGTAAAGTAATATCTAACAAAGAACTCACTCTTGTTGGCTTTTAATCATAAAGCACTATGAACAATATTACATACCCATCATTTAGGATTTTGCTGAAGGATTCATTTTGATGCAACAGTCCTATGAACTTTTGGCTTGGAATCCATTTAGACCGTGGACCATATCTATTCTTCATCCATGAATGGTTATATTTATGTTTGCCTAGTTGATTATGCTAATTGATTAAGAATTTGCTTATATAATGTTGTTGTATTGTTGCCACAAAAGCATAGGGCACCAAAGTTCATCAATGCATCTAATATGTCTTCTATGATAATCGCTAATGTGAAACTCGTGTTAACTTTGTATTCTAATATTTTCTCTTATATGTTGAGCAGATGTTAAGACAACCTCATAAAGAAAGAGAGGAGCATCAAGCACTTTAGAGTAAGGTTGTAACTCGAAACCTTTCACATGCTTTTGGATATTGGTGCTTCATATGAAAGTCAGACATGCATGACATCTGGTAGCTCATTGTTTAATTTTCTATTGCACATCATCTGAAAAGGAAGTTGTAAGAGTCTTTTACATAAATATGCTTTTTTGGAGCATTATGAGGTAGTGATCAATTGGAACGTTCTACTTTAACGGGTAAATAGGTAAGAAGGATACACATTTGTTCATTTCATGTTCCTCAATTGACGTGGTCAAATAAAATGAAGCTACAATGGGAGAAGAATGAAGATGAATTTGTTACGTGATTAAACTTAAGGATTGCAGTGGTGTTGATGTTCAGTCCGAAATAAAGATCCCATACATAAAGCTGTTGTCAACTGCAAGGATTGTTTCACAATAAAGTAGGTTTGGGCTGGATTTTCATCTTCTATAGTAAATACAAAGTATTACATATATTTTCTTTCTGTTTTAGGAAGAAATTTAATTTTTTTTTTTATTGAGCTACTTGGTGTAAGAATAAATTTTTTGCAATTTGAGGTAAACTTGTCAAAGTAATCATTGCCAGCATTAAGGTATGCTATACCATACCGAACCAAATGGTATGGGGCATACCGTACCATACCAGTTTGATATTGGTACGTAGAAGGGGGGGGGGGGTAATGACCCTCGATGCACCAAACTGGCCCTGCACCGACATAGCAATAGGGTGGCACTGGTATGGGGCCTAGTATCAAGATGACGTACCTTGATTAGCATCAATGATTTGTCCTTTGATTATTTCTTTCAGTCCAAAATAAGATCTTGAACATAAGGCTGTTGTTAACTACAAGGATTATTCACAATAAAGTAGATCTACTCTTGATTTCCATCTTTTGTAGTAAATACAAGTATTACATATATTTTCTTCCTGTTTTAGGAAGAACTTTAGTTTTTTTTTTTATTGAGCTAAGTGCATAAGAAGAAATTCTTTGCAATTCAAGGTAAACTTGTCAAAGCAATCATTGTTAGCATCAATTACCTGTCCTTCGATTATTTCCTTTTCATCCAAGTTTGTGTAAAGATTTATGTGCTCAACACTTGTGGGCATCTAAGATTTCTTTTTCCTTTGAAACCTATGTAAAGGTAGTTATATCATATATGGAACATTTTTCACATGTAAGCTGCTGGAGATTACATGAGGCAAATGAGGATAACTTTTATAACTTAAAGAATATAGACTATGGATACATTTGGAGAAGATGGTTGTCATACCTACATGGAGGTCTGGTTTAGTAGCTAATGTTGCTAGGATTAGGGTCAACTTGCATATCATAGAGCAGGTTGGACTGCATTGGATCAGATCCTATGATTCTTTGCTATATTTTTTGAAAGATAAAAACAATAAAATCAGAAATGAATTGATTGAAAAAGCAAATGAATGAATTATAATAGACAATTATATGTAACATAAAAAATGCAGTTTCCACCACCATGTTTCCATATATATAGTTTATCCGAGGGGCAGAGCTACGATTATTCTCATGTGGGTCACAGAAATATGCAGTAGCCATGATAATAAAAGCTTTCAGAATTTTCATTATTGGTGATTATTAAAATTCTTCACACACTAAAAATTCTTTCTAAAGTCATGGACATTTTGCTATATAGGCAGCATAATCACAATAATATGAAAGGAGTCTAGAAAATGATAATATAGATGTCTATGTTTGTGAATTTAATAAATAAAGACCTTAGACATTTAAGAAAGGAATCATTTCATTGTTCCATTGTGCAACAACATATGTAGTAATTCAAAAACCTAAGATACGGTACAATAAAGGAGAAGATAAATCCACATTTCAGGGCAACATAAGATGGTAGGATAGCACACATGGTAGTTGAAAAAAATATTATGGAAAATGATACTATGAAGAAAAGAAACTACATACTTTATTGAGGGACATGGCCATCTTAGAGAAATTCCAACATGGAGAGGGACTATAGGAAATGCTGAGAAATGTGAGAGAATTCTTGCCAAATTATGGAAAGAAAGAAAGAGAGAGCTTAGGAAAGCATTGTGAAAGGGAAGAGGATGTCTGGACTCTGGATAGAAGTTTTGGGGGTCTATTTGCCAGAGTGGATGTTGATCACTGCTACATTTTCTTTTCATTATTTTATGAACAAGTAAGCAGAACATAAGTACTGGGAGGGATAGAGATAGAGAGAGAGGTGGGGGGCTACAAGCTTTAGGTGGAGAGTGGCTGGAAAGATAAAATTCAAACAGACAGCTGAGCGGGAGTGGACAAAAGAACTAATATTCCTTCCCTCCCACCATTTTTTTTGTTGCAGGAGAGGAGAGGGCGTTAATCACATTTAATCTTAGTCAGGGCCAAGTCTATTAGGAACCATTGTGAATTCTTTACTACCAAAAACTCTATGTGGATTTCCAAGTCTCTCTCTATCTCTTCTCTTGGTTTTTTGGGGAGAGCTGTGGCCCTTTGCTAAATATATGCATATACTGTGATACAGGTAATTATGATAACCTTTCCTAATTTCAAAAAAAGAGAAGGAAATATGATGGCTCAGGCCCAAAGAACAAATAAAAATAACTAATGATGTTTCTATCATCATTATCAGACTTTATGTAATTTGTTTCCTTCCTTTTCCCTCTAAAAGAGAAAAATAGCTCACTTTTTTCTATAGTTAACCTATGGCATCATAGATGAGAGTTTTTACACTTCCCCAGGCAAAGTAAACCATAATTTTTTAGACTCAATAGACCATGATTCATCACTCCAAAAATATCAATATATGCGTCTTCTAAAATAGAATGCTGTAAAGATATAAAAATTGTCTTTTAGCTTTTAGTTCTAAGATGTTCCAGTTTTCTTTCTTGTTTATCTGAGAACTTAATTGGATTGTTGGTCTTATGATATGTAAACAAATGTCATTAAAAATGTCAAGTGAATCATGAACTGGACGTTCAACATTTTTCGATATGTTAATGACATGTTGAACTTAGGTCTTATATTTCATATGGTATTATAGTTCACATGATCCTAAGATTTGTAATATGGATTAGACATTGAATATCATCTGATCATAATTTAAACATGAGGGTCATCGTTCTTTGGATTGTAAGATTTTGACAACAAAGTAAGCAGCCATTTGAACATGTCCATTTCCTTCCATATGATACTTCCAAGTATTTGAACTAGTTTCTTTTAATACATCATGACTTTGCCATTATCTAGATAGTGATTAATCATAAGTACTTATAATTAATTTCATATAATTTAGTCGTACCTATATAAACTTTTAGCATGTAATCTTGAAGTATATTATGCCTTTTTTTTACTGTTTTTATTATTACTTTCCTACATGAATTTTTAACAACGTTTGTGTAGAAGAAATAACAAATACTGCTAAAAGGTGTGACATATGATCATTATTTAAAAATGAACCTAGTCTTATGTCATAACAAAATTTCTTCTTTGAAATCTGCTTATGAATTTTGTAATGTTCCTTCAGTGACTAACTTTAAATTTTGTATTTTATCTTGAGGGCATGCTTTCTTCTTGTGCTTGTAAGTGTGATAATTTAATATGTGCAGAAGCACACTATTTATGTAAGAGAAATGGCATGGTTAAACTAAAATGGCTAAAATAATTGGTGGTATCTTTTCTCTGTTAACTTTTACCAATTTGATATTCTTGGTTTCCAAATGAACTGGATGTTGTAAGCATTTAGTTTTATTCTAATCTAGTCTAACAAGTTGGACTAACTTGATTTACATGCATACATATGCACACAAATGGAGGGTGAGTCTTTTGATACATACATACATGCATAGAGAGAGGGTGAGAGAGAACCATATTAGTTAAATATTTGTCTTCTATTTGTCAGTGAGATAATTTATAAGTAGGTATAATATTACCTAATTGAATTGAGCATAAACATAACTAAAATGCAAGGGGAGAAGCAAGAACCATGCTAAGATGTTAATATTTCTTCAATAAGAAATGATTTATATGACAAGGATTTCATACTTTCTAAAACTGATCTATTCAAGCCTTGTGCCAAGTTACTTGATACATCCAAGTATCTTAGGAATCACGAGTATTAATAACTTTTTAGTTTACGTAAATAACAAATTCACACCGCCAATGGCAAGAAACTTCTTATATTGTTCTATGTAATATTGTGGAGAACATGTGTACTTGTTGATTTTTTTAAAAATAGACTCCGAGGAAGAAATATAGTTCCTATCAAAAGAGCAATCTTATTATGCAATTATAATGGGAAAACATAGTAAGATTCATTAGGCACATACCAATGGTCACTCTTTCTTTTGCCCACCAGAAACCCCTCTTCTCATCTCATCTCCTATTATGGTATCGGCACACTCATATAAGCCAAGCATCTGTAGAGTATAATAGGTTATAAGAACCCCAAAAGGTTAATAAAATTCCATTTAGATTGACATATTAAAGACAAAACAAATACTATCGATACAATCACTTTGTAATAATTGCATCACAATGTTTATGAGTTGACAAATATTCAATATGCTATTGATTCTTGTTAAGTTGAAATGAAAGTGGTCATCAGTTTGAATATCTTGTATTTGGAAATATTCGTCATTTTCTCAAATGGACTACTTTTAAGCATAATTTCATCTTCTATTTAACTTGTATGTGAACTTTGCCATAGAATCATTGCAAGAGGCCATTAGTTTATGCCAAATTTCTGTAGGAGCTTTCCTCAAGCTTTTCTTAAAGTCTTGGATTTTTGTAAATTTCTACATAAAAGCTTTCCAACAAGCAATGTTTGCAAGACCGACCTACCAGATCGGTTTGCTAGTTTAGTTTGGAACTCGGTCTGAACTGAGTTGAACTGCTGGTTCTTTGGTATGACTTGGTTCAAGTCGGTTCTGAGCCCCCTGTGAGTATAAGAGTGAGGAGCATCTTGATGCCTTTCTCCTCCTTTTTCTGCTGAGAACATGAAGAGTAGGGTGGGAAGGTGAGGAAAATTAGGGGAGAAATGATGTTTTGTGGTTTTGAGCCCAATCCAAGCGGAGATTAGGATAATCCCCTCCCTCATTTTCGTTCTTCTCCTTTTTTCTTTTATGCCTAAAATAGGTTGGAAAATGATAAAATAAAGGGGAACATGCTAAAATTTTGTATCTTGGCATGATTTCATGATATATTGAATATCTAAAGGTGATCTATGCACCGAAGAAGAATTCATGTTTTCTGTTGAACATGTAATTTTTTAATTACATTTTTTTTTGTTAAAAAATAATATCTTACATTGAATAGGTAGCATCTATAGGTTTGTGCATCTTATGTGTTGTCCTTTTTGGCAGCAATTTGTTTAAATTTGGACATAGTTATGGCCATGTAGATTAAGGTCCAAATTCAAATAAATTTCCAAATAAGTGGTGATTAGGACGTATCTATAGCTAAAAGTATATATGTAGTACCCCAGTAGGGTTCTACATTAATCCAAATTAAATTAATCTTATAAATATTATAATTAAATATTTTAATTAAATCAAAATATTTAGCAAAATCAAAATATTAAAACTGTTATTCGGTATAGATAATTTAGAAGTATTTTTTGAGGTAATCCCACCATTTTTTGCATTACAAATAAATTATCTAATTTTTAGATGCTTAATAACTAAAAAATTATTAATTCAACTAAAAATCATGAAAAATATGGCATGTATTTGTAATTGGGACATATTTTCTAGGGCATGCATATTTTTGTATTATTTTATAAATTATCACCTGTATTAAGTGAAATTAAATTATAATGTCACTTATATGTCTAAAAATATGATCCTTTTTAAAAGATGTAGATCCACTTTATGTAATTCATGCTAATGAATGAGGTGGTTTATAATGTATGGTCATCAAGCAACCATAAGGTCTCCAAGACCAATATAAATAAAAATAACATTAAACAATCTTAATTCACATTACCAAGATCCCTGGGCCTCAAATAATCATAACAACTAAAAATTGAAACCAGAAACAGTGAACTAGGACTATGCCATGTAGAAGCTACCTACTATCAAGGGACATGGTACCATATTGTACCGATCCTATACCAAGGTGGTACAGTACCTAGTTCCAAGATTGCTAACCCTGTCCACAAGCTTAGCTTGGAGTTTTGGACTTTAGCAACCTTGACTTTAAATCATAGAGTTCATTTGAAAAAAACACTCCCGTACGAATACCCATCAGTCTAACATGAATGTAAGATTGATTCTAATCTAGTGATATCAGGGCAACTTTATGCATCTTTGAAATATTTTTGCTCGATCATCAGCAGAGTATAAAACCTTCTTTATGAAGCTGCTTCATGTGTCACTAATGATTGTCCTTACAACAATTTCTAGCCAAGCATCTGAACCTCTGTTCAAGAACTTTTATCAATAGAAAGTATGCATTCCAGTGTTTTTTTCGAAGAAGTGCCCAATATGTTTTCTTGTTATTACCTTTACATTGTTCATCATTAAATTCATGCTAGTATTTCCTATGGCTAATATAGTTTTCAAGCATCTTCTAAGGTTGGGTAATATTAGGCCACAATCTATCAAGATATGGTGCTTCAAAAACTTAATTATCATGATGATAAAATAGTTGTCAATTTTTGTTTTGATGATAGTAAATTGATTACTGCCAAATTAGTGATGTTAGAAGAATCATTTGTAATTTCTTTTTCATTATTTACCATGAAAGAATCTAGAATCATGTTATATATTATATAATGCAAGTCATGCTCCTTTCAAGCTATGCATTCATATGGATTTAAATGCAATATGTTTGCACTAAATAAATTAAAAGTTTTTACTCCATAAATTTCTTATTTATGAAGTAGTTAAAAAAGGTTTAAATGTTAAATTAAAAAATTAGTACCTTGATGATATAATTTGTTGTAGGGTTTTTGCTTTCTCCACAAGTGGTGGCCTGTATAAAGTTGGCAAAAACAAAAGTCAGTATGATAGATGCTATATCTTTATTATGAGGCCTAGGATGAGAAACAAATGATAAACTAAACCATCACCTTTATGATGGCATCTGTCTCCAAATCTAGTTTGTTTTTGATGGTATTATTCTTCCTTTCAAATGCTTCCCCCAACATCTCTAAGATAAACACAACCAGATAATCAATTCAAGTTGCCAAAAGATGCTAGTCAAGTAAATTGATTCTTTTCTTGGTAGCGATATTTAGGTAGCAATAACACATATATTAGTTACTAAAAATAACACTACTTATTTCTAATAAACATTAGATGAATGCCTAAATAAATCTAGTTGCAATTAAGAACATTTCCTATAAATGCTTTTGAATTATAGGGTTTCTTTCAATTTTTAAGAAACTTTTTCCACTTAATTTTAAATGCATGCATGTAGTATAGGTCAATGTGGTTGTGTTATGTGTATCACAATATGTGTATCTGTATCATTATAGGTGTTCACATACACTTTTGTGCCCATACATTGTGCATATAAATATATAATGTATGTGTATGGAGGAAAACCAACTCAGTTATTTATTTGTCAAAGGTTTTGATGCCTTTTGGATATATGTCTCATTAATTTCTAAATGCTACTGCATTATTGTTTTCTGTTCCCTGCTTCCCCAATACTTTTGTAGTGTCTTCTTCAGGCTTTTCTTGAAGCTTCATCTGTCTTATTTGATACATTATATTGAAGTCTATCACACTATATTTTATAATTCTTTTATTTTTAAAAATTTTAGGTCACTAGGATTATGTGAAGATCTATTTTTTTAGAATTTACTGTGATATACATCTCCATTATTGAAAGATAAATAATTAGAGTATACAATGATTCCATTGTTCTTTACAACACAATTTGACATGAAAAGACAGTGCTTATGTACCAATGGAAGCACATAGTTTATCTTTAAGTATGATGAAAAGATATAAATTCCGTAATCCTTACCAAATATTTTACTGGTTCCAAACATGCGTCCAGAGAAGTCTAATGTCTCCCTCACAGTCATCTCGGCATGATGGAGGTCATGTTGGCTAACATATGCACAAACACATTGAGGAGTGGAAGGACTGAGTTCTTCACCATTATACGTGACTCTTCCAGTGAACTAGTTGCATATGTATGTTTAAGAAGAGGAAAAGGGAAAATCAAAATTGGACCAATTAAAGTACTAAAAGATATAAGCATTTCAAAATTAAGATCCATGATAATCATTTAGGAAGCAAAACTGCTGAATTATTACTTACTTTTAGGGTGGGATCCAAATTTCCTGACAAAGCTCTTAATAACGTTGACTTTCCTGATCCTGGTGGCCCAAGAACAAGTGTCATCCTGATAATAAGACATTTATTTGTCGTAACATAAAATTGAATTAATGATTTTAGATATGTAAGTTTATATTTATGCAAATCAATTCAAAATTAATATTTCATATCAATAGATAGGAATGAATACATAGCTTCAGTCATAAGTTTATGTTGGCATTCATTTTGAAACTAAATAAAATTTCCTGATATTTGTTTTCTGAGTTATTGTAAAGTTTCATATAACATAATTCAATGTACACTTGACTAAGATTATCAAATAAGTTATCTTCTTCGATTTAGACATAACTTTATGGTTTTAAAGCTTCATTAAACTGGCTCTACATCAATTTAGATATGGCATATCTATAATTTACCTCATCCAATATCACAAGGGTTGATTAGTAATAGAAATTAGTATCATGATATCAGTGATTAATATAAATAAATGACTATATGTAGGATAATGAATATGTGGCATCATTCTGCATCTGTTGCTATTAAAACTAGCATGTGCATATCGATCTAAGCTTGTGAACTAGTACAACTAATAAGTCCAATGCCCATAAAAATTCTTGTCTTCAATTCACATATTTAATTCAAGACCTTTTCTCCAATATTTTTTATTTATAGATTCTTGTGGATGTTGATATATAAAATTATAACTAAAACTAAGTAAAATCTTTCTTATACTAATCCACATTCGACAAATGAGATTAGCAAATGATTGAAAATTTTGTCCTAAAATTGTTTAGTTTATTGTGTCATCAAACAACATATCAAAAAAGATAATTTAGTTAAAGCAGCATATGCAAAAAGATGAGTTATGTAGTTTCTAAAGGAGCTAACAAATTTGATGTTTTGTAATTTTAAATTTTAAATGGACAATATCACATAAATTCTTTGTTAATCAAATATCATCTTAATTATATATATATATATAATCTTTAAACGTCTAATCTCAAAATTTAAAAAGATATCAGAATGTATCTTTTTTCTAAACTTAAAATTGAATAGTTTTTTTTTTAATTAAGAAAATTCTTGTAACTCAATATCTTCATCTCATCAAGTAGTCAATAGTTTGCTTTCATTCTTTTTTCATGCTTTGTAAATGTTTTACAAATATCAATTTTTGTAGGGAAAAAATCATTTCAGATAGCTTTCTAATACAGTGTTTAAGTATATGGAAAAAATAATAAGAAATATGTTTATGAAGTCTTATTATTCATCATAATAATTATATTGTTCCAGCAATAAGGTAGTTTGATATTATGATAGAAAATTAAAATGGGAACAAAAGAGTTGTTTTCATTTGCATATGGTCTTGAACTAATTGAATCAAAATCATGAGTAGAATAATATTTTTGATTTAAAATATAGTGAATTTGTTGATCCTCTTGGTATAACATGCTAAATTTTTCGATTACATATTAGAAGTTGCAATCCATCATGTGAGGCATAGAATAGTTGAAGAGGAAAATACCATATGATTATATCACTTTTTATGTCATTTCTATATATTTAGAGAATTAAGATATCATTATTTAGGTATGAAAATCTACCAATCCATTTTACATATGCTATAATATACTAAGAAATAAGTTATTGGTACAAAATAGTGTAATAATCTATTTAATATGGCTAGATTCTATCTTCTTGTGACACTTAATTAAGTTTGAAAATTTGATTGCAAGGAAAATATTTAGTTTTCTTTAAGTATGCTTAAATCCTAGGTAAGGTGGTGAAAAAATCCATATCCTTTATATTAGACAGCTATAAAGGCATAATAGTTGTGCAAGTTCATATTAATTAGTTGATTGGAGAAAATCTATGGGCAAAATGATTTAGGTTTTTTTTTCTTAGTTTGTTTGACTCTTAAATTAGATGGTGGAAAAGCCTATATCCATTTATGTTTGATGGTTGTAAATGTAAGGTAGTAATAAAATTCATATTGGTTAGCTACTTGGAAAAAGACTTACTGTATGAAGGTCAAAAGCAAGGTGCTGTGCCAGTACCAATATCTGTATTAGTTGCCAATGGCATGGTATGATACAGTAATCGTGCCATTCCATTCCAGGCCCGTACCGACACAGACAGAGATGATGAGGGAGGGGGAGAAGGAGAAGGAAAGAGTGGAAAAAAGATAGAGGAGGGAGGGAGAGGGAGGAAGGGGGGGAGAAGGAGAGAGAGAGAGGG
>KE505255.1:200894-211340 GCA_000441515.1 Elaeis oleifera
AAAAAAGGGAGGCCTTGCTTTCCTGTAATTGGAGATGGGGGCTCAAAACCCCCCTCTCTCCCTCTCCCTCTCCCTCTCCCTCTCGATTTCTCCCCCCCTCTCTCTCTTCCTCTCCTTCTCCCTATGCCCCTCCCCTGATTTCTAAAATGAGGGGAGGAACTATGTCGGTCCGCACCCATTATGGTTCGGTACGCCCCAAATCTAGCAATTCGGTATGCCTTGGTTCGGGATGGTATTACCTTCCATGGTCAAGAATCTTGTAAATAATTAAACTACTTAGAATCTGAATTAAGCGATTAAGTTGTACAATGTTTAAAAAGAAAGATAAAAAACAAAAAAGATGAAGATATAAAATAACTCATGTTAATATTCACAAAATGATAAATTGGCAGGTGTATCATGCCACCAATTTACGCAACACTTAAAGTTTACTGGTGCGTACATCATTCTTTTTTTTTTGGTTATGTTAGATCATTATTTTGTTATCACTTCCTTATCTTTCTTAAAGACAACTTTGAAAGGAAAAAAAAGACTTTCTTATATTTAATATTTTTAGTACTAAGAGCCAACTACTCAGCATGTAACTGAAGATGATACTTTGCCTTTAGTAAAGTTTCTTATTAATTGTACAAAAGAATGATTATATAGCAGATTTAGGGTTATTTAGACCAATTAAAGGGCTCTAGGGTATATGTTTTGATGTATAAATTATCTATATTCGTCAGGTGTTAGAGAAGATTATGTTTAAGAAGGGCTTTCTTGTTAGACTTAGATTCGGCAAATAACCTCAACCTAACTGGAGTATTTTAAACTACATATCTCTGAAATATATATTTATGATAATTATTTTGAAATACTCTGAAAATTGCATAATCCACTTTGTAAAGCACCTCTTTGAAATAAATAATATGTTTCTGTGTTAAATGCTTAGAGTTTCGGACTGTTCTGGTGTTGTTGTGCTGAGCTGATACAATGTTGGTATGGTCTATTGGTTAGCATGAGATGTGTGCCACTGCTATAACACACCAGTACTGGCTTTTTATTATCAGCTTGTCTCATGTTTGATATGATATGGCATGGTATTGTTAGCTATTCGCACAGCGCTGAAAGCGCTGAAACCAAAATGTTAATCTTTGTTCTGGCTACAACTTTTTTGAGGCCAGAAGGTTTAGGGGTTTTAGGATCGGCTTTTGATTATGTGGATACAAGTTGCCCATAAGCCTCATCTACCCTCCACCCTATCAAAGAATACGGGGCACAAAACATAAACTAATATGGCCTTAGTTGCTCTCGTTGTGAACATGATCCAATAAATATTTCATGATTGAGATATTTAGTATTCATTATTCTAAATATAGCTTGTAGATTTATGTAAACACAGAGCATATTTACTTACAGTTGGTTAAGGTTTATGCAACATAGAATTTTTCCTATTTTGAGATGCTGATGACTAATTCATTGAATAAAATACAGGATGAATAAAGAAAGCTTTGGAATTATGATCTCAAATTCGTATTTGTTGTATGAACTATGAAGATATGAAAGAACAATTTTTCCAGGAAATGTTCAACTAAGCATAGCATGATTCCATACCTTGATGGCCTTATCAACCCCTTCACTCCATTGAGAAGTTTGATAGATTTTTCTTTGCAGGGCTGAAGTTCAAAAATCCCATCATTTCCTGTTTCATATTACATATTTATCTATTGAGCTCTTTTCTGAGTTAGAAGCTAGAAAACTTGCATTTTGATAGCATTGAACTTTTTCTTTTTTGAGAAGAGTGATAGCATAATGCCATTATCATTAACTCTAGTCAAAGTTTCTGTGCAACTTGGAGAGAATAGTCTACAGACTCTACACTAAGAAAATATAAATGGTGCTACAGATAAGAGCCTATATCTATAGAAGTTCACTGTTGAAACAAATCATCCAATTTATAACATGATATCATTGCAATACAAAAGAATGGAAAATGTTATCTTTTCTATAGTTTTTAAAGTAAAACGCTTATGGCCCTTCTTGAATGATAAAATATAAAGTTTTGACAGAACAACTATACAAGTATTATTCATCCAAGTAGAAGACAGAATAACTATCCATTTAATATCTTAATCCGAGTAGAAGAAATACCTTTATATTCATTAAGATTCAAATAACTAACTTAATATCATTTTCTGGTAGAAATTATGGTCATTTGGTGGAAATTATGGCTTCAAAGGTAAAATCTTCAACAGGAAGAGTAAGAACTGGTTTCAGTTGTTCGTGAGATGTAGTCCAGCTGGAAGAATAGAGTTATGTTTATTCTGAGAATTTTGCCTCTAATGTTGATCCTTTGGAGAAAAATCTTGTATCCTTTAGTGTCTCAGCTTCCTCTTTTAAATGTTTAATTTTTGTACTCATTTCCTTTCTTTTTTCTTGGTAGAACATTTCCTTTCTCATAAAATGAATCAATGGGGAACTCATATTTTACTCTCAAAAATGAAAAATAAAACTAACTTAATATCGTAAAGTATGGGATTCTTTGAAGCATTTAAGAAAATAGCTATTTTTTCAATTAACTTGCAATATGCACCTATGTTTTTCCTTTAATTTTTTTAAAATTTTATTGATAATTGAGCTTTACTTCTATCTTAAGAAAAAGAGCTTTATTTTGCTAGTACAATATTTTTCAGCTTGATAATACCGGGCTCCTATGGCGAAACAACTAGCACGGATAAGTGTCCACAAGCTAGGACCGAAAACTATGACCAACCAACCTACTTATACTATGTTCAATCACCTTGCATTTTTTAACCATGTTACTCAATCTCTGCTGTCTTGCATTACATTGGTTACCAATATTTCTAAAACAGGACCGGATCAGCTGGTTTGACTGGTTGAACCAGGGTCGGTCATCTGTCCGGTCCAGTATAAAGGATATTTAGGTCAAAATTCGGTCAAATCCAAAAGAACAGGAGAAATTGGTCAAGCCGGCTGGTTCTATCCGATTCGACCCTTTTTTTGGGAGAAAAATTGTTGTCACTGGGAATCCCTGATTCTTGGATGACCTCTTTGTAGTTCTCCAATTGGAATCCTCAGTGGCCATCTTCCTCTGTAGCGGCTTCCTCAGTTCCTCCCACTCGGCTTCCTCTGAATGGATCCTGCTCAGCTTCGTAGCATCACCTTGATACCTCACCACTTCTCCTCGGTACCTCGGTATTCGTTCTTGCAAGCACCTCACCATGTGCTAATGTGGCACCTCCCTCCATGCTGTTGTCATCAACATGCTTGTCCCCAGTAAGTCTGAAACTCATTCCCCCATCTGAGGTTGATGTTATGGCTTACTTCAGAATGATTTCTCTCGGTCATTTGTGCCTTTTATGTTGATTTTATTTTGACATTTGGGGATTGGATAATTGAATTTGGGATGCCTGTAGAAATGATAATCAAATTTTGATTCCTGGATGATAGACTTATTAATGTTTTGCTTGTTTGATTCTCAGACTCGGCTGCAGAATTTGCCATATTATTTTAGTAGTGTCAAAATTTTGTAGATTTTAAGAGGCACCAATTCATGTTGATGATTCTCATTGATCATATTGTGTACTAAGGCAATATTATATTTCCTCCTGATTTCATCCATGAGAATGTCTTCTTGCTTCATTCTAAATTACTGGTTTCTAGATAATTGTTATGTTTTGGATAATTGTCAGTGAAAAAGATGTTGTTTCGGATAATTTTCCTGCTTTTGTTGGGCTGACACGAATTACTGCATTGCTAGCAGGAATTATGTTTTCAAGAATTATAAGTGGCCCTTTTCCTGCTTTTTCTCACTCTCGAGCCGGACACAATATTTGTAGAATGGCAGTTGGACAGAAGACTTCTGTTTCCATAACCCTGTATTTGGTGGCAGTGGCACCAACTGATGATTATTTGTACTCTTTTTCCACTGAATTCAGGGGTGAACTAATATGGGCAAGTCACTCAGCCCATTACTGAAGCTCTTCTAGCTCAACCTCTATCCTAAGCACCTAACTTATCTCAAGCTTATTTTTGTAAGACCACTTTCTGGAAAGTGATATTTCAATCTTCTGACCGGTATGTGCTAAAATGTGACCAAAAAATATCTGATTAAACTTACTATTTCTTTTGTATTATTTTTGGTATTTTTGTTTTACGGTCTTGATGCTTAACTTCATTTCTAGAATGAGGTTGATCTGGCTTTATACTAAGCTAATTAGTTAAGAATTCAACAAAAGAAAGTCCTTTACTTTTCAAATGAATTTAAAGGAACAATTTCATTGAAACCTTATATGTTGAAATGATTTTCTGGAGAGTGCCTACTACGTGCACATTATCTCTATGTTTGGCTAGAGTCATAAGAGAGAGAATGGATGGGATTAGAAAGATGAATGGTTTTATCCATCATTTGGTTTAAAAGGTTTTAAGGAGGGTAGATGAAATGGCTGGATTGTCTATCCATCCTGGTTCATCAATTTCTATTTTTCTAATTTGAGAGGATGTAGGAAGGATGGAAGAAATTTATGAGGGATAAATTTTTGCATCGATAAAATTATTCATTATTATTTTTTAATAAAATTATAATACTTTTTCATTCATGTTATTTATATATATATTTATTTTATCTGTACTATTAATCATATATAATTAAATTAGATTATTAATTATTTAATTTTAGCATATAATTTCTATAATCATAATTAAATAATTAAAATTGTCTTCTATTTTTTATTTATATTTATTATTTTTAATTGACTATTTGCATAAAATTAATTAAATATTTAAATAAATTATAAATTAATTAGTATTTATATAATTAATATATAAATAAATTAGTTCATTTATAATCAATTTATAAAATTATTTGTTAAATTAAATTAAGTATTTATATAATTTTATATAATTATAATTATAAAATTTGCAAGTTTATACATCCATACTTGTTGAGTATAAATAAGTTATAAATTAATAATAATAATAATAATTTTTTATCAAAGGGTAGTTTAATAAAAAAGTTATAAATATCATCCGTACTTCCTTTCATTTCTCTGTACTCTGTACTAAAGAGAATAGGGAATCATGCTCATTCTTTTTTTATGTTTCACCAAATATGAGAGGATGGATAGGCTCCCTTAATGCATGGTGCAAGGAGATTGGTGTAACACATGGGACTTGGTACAATGTATGGGGGATGGTTAATTAAGAAGTTGCAGTGGCAGCATTAATGGGTTTGAAGAATTGTTATTGAGCAAATAAGAGGCATCAAAATATTTCCCTTATGGAATTCATGAACAAATTCTCTTAATCTATTACAAAGCAACCCAAATTAGCCACTTCATTAGTACTTAGGCCCCTGTCATCCTCTTCCATTAAGGTGCCCAACAGACTCTATCTAATCTGGCTAAACTTTCATTCCTATGCGGCTCTTTTGCCCTTGTTGGCAATGGGCCAAGTTGGTTCTAGTTGGGTTTAGCCCAAAAACGTCTCAAACAAATGCCAACCTACTTATAATCGGGTCGAAAAATGGAAGCCCGAAGTTAACCTTGTTTTTCGGTAATAAACCTATTATTTAAACATTTATTTTACAACATACACACCGAACAACCCATTTAAGTTCTCACTTGGGAATCATATATAATCAAAGAATAAAAGAAGACATGGTATATAATGATTATTAACAATAAAATTAAATTTAATTTGGAAGATATCATCATGATCACAATTAATATAGAAATTCAGGATACATGCTAGTCATGGCTAATTAAAAAAAATTAAAGATAAAACCAGCTAAAATACAACGTCACATCTCAAAAGCCCTGATGTATCATAACCATCACTCTTTGTACTCTTCATAACCATCCCCCTCCTAACCATCATAACCTCATCATTACTCTTCCGTTTTCATTTTAGTTCCATTAATTTGCATCCATTATATTCAGCTATAGTGCTCCGGTTTTTAAATATGTTTTGCCTCAGGTAGTTCCTCCAAATTCAAAATTACTACTACATATTCCTCAGTTATTGATAATAATTTACTAAGAGAAGACGTCGGGTGGGGTGGATGATAGATGTGATAGCTATTATTGGGTTGACATGTAGTTGGAACAAGATTGATTTCTTTCAAAACAAGCAAGCATTTTGGCGGCTTCATACTTATGGCTAATCCGCGAATCATGGACATTGATGCCACGTCATTGCTCTATCTTTTGTCTTCTTTCTTCATTTTCTCTTATTGTTTGTTGAGTGTTAAACCTACAGACTTTGTGTAGGCTTTTCTTGCCTGCACGCAAGGCATATGAGCTCCATGTTTCTGCATGCAGATTCAACTGCATGTCAGATGAGTCATAGGTGACCTGGAGGAGGCCGTCTCGAGTTCCGTGCAGAAAAATCTCCATAGCTTATGTTGATTTTGACCAGTCATAGTTTGAATTTGCTATTAAACTTCTACGCATCTCAAACAGATGAAAATAGAAGTCAGGGACAATGCATAAAAAGTCAGAAAGATAGCCATATGAGTCTTGGAATCAAGAATTTCCTCTTTTTTTTCATTACCATATGCGGTCATGCATCAGTTAGGTATCTCTATAATTAAATCAATCAGGGTTCAGCCCAAGAGTTTCCTATCTCTTATTGAAGTCTTTCGAGGGAATCCTCATAATGTGCACCTAATATTTTGAATTCTATGGTAGCAAGAGTAAAAATTTAGTTGACATGGGTGCAAAATATGGTCAACAATGGCAGCATATGTCCAGTTGAATATGGTTACTGAGTCATCAAGGTCAAGGATTTTACGTTATTTCCATGTAGGATCGAAATGGCTTATTGTTGAAGTGAAAAATAATTGCCACCTAATATTTATAAGGTCAGTTGATCGATCTGTATTGTGGAACATGCATGAGTTGTTTATGAATTAGATTTGTGGAATTCTACGGTGTCCTAGTTCTCCCTAGAAAATATTGACCAACGGGAGTAGATACCGGGATGTGAACCATTGGCCCCTCACATGAGTCCAAAGTCAGGATAAAAACAGAAACATAGAAGAATTATCGCCCATGAACGTTATAAAGCATATAACTTACACGTAATAAACTCTTCTGTTTATACTGCTTGACCATTAAATCTTCTTTTCCTCTATTCCTCCCCTCCCGACACATGAAAAATGCTTGCGGTGAAGGGTACAATTCTGCCAAACCATCACCATCGAAAAGAAACGGGCCAATTTTGACTCCTCTTTTTTTTTCGAGGACCCACCGCTGCTTCCACACTACAATGTGCTTTTGTTAATCTACACCCATTAATTGTGATAAGCTTCGAGGTGTGTCCGGAGAGAAATTATATCCTGCCAATCTGTAACGATAAGCGTAGAATATAATTCTTGGTGTCTGGTACTCTGAGTTTGAAGCTTTCGTGCCAAAATCTGGATTTAATTTACATGGACTCTGTCACAGATTTTGCATGGGCTGCTAATTCCGTTCTATTTTACAATTGCAATTCGAGTCTCAGCGTGGAGATTCCAATGTCATATGATGGGACTGAAAACCCTGAGCGTTCTACCAAAAAAAAGAGCCTACGGCCTTGTGGTACCTCTCAACGATATTGGTGTTGATAGGTTTTTGACCGTAAGAGTTCTTTAATAACCCGGACTGTCTTTATCGGTTGTTCTGACCCTTGAGAGATGGGACAGTGCAGGAGAGAATATTTATTGTGTTTTCCCCTCCAACTTGGAGAAAGCGGAAGATGGCCATCCAGGACCACCAGTCCCATCTCTTTCTCTCCATCTCTCTCGGAGGTCGTTGTGTTTGTTGTTTTTTTTTCAAAAAAGAATTTGTGAAGGTAGAAAGATCTCCTTGTTTTAGGATGGGAAGGAGAAGGAAAAGTTTCCGAGGTGATTCAAGCCACAAACAGCACCTACCTCCTATTTTTTAATAATTGGTCTATTAACTACTCCGGTGAAACATCTATATCAATACCTGAATCTGCCACGGTTAATGTCTCCTTGTCCCTGTCCCACTTTTGGGTTCAGCCAGCAGTGCTCTTGGTGGAAACTAGATTTGGGTTCTCGTCAAATGGTCATCAACTTGTCCTCTAGATCACACGGCTAGACAATTATTAACTTTTGGTCATCTATAGACCTAGAGAACTTTAACAGACTGATTAACATGATTGAAATCCAATAAATGTCAATTTTGGGATCCTTACAAATTTATTCATTTATTTATTTTTTGGTTTGTTGGTAAGTTAGTAATTCATTTTCTTGTTTGCTAGTCTTCTAGACTCTCTCGTTGTGGCAATTCATTCTTTTCAATAAAATGCATGGTAGATTGTTACTTGTGTGATTTTGCTTTAACAAAAGAGGGAATGAAGAGAATTCTACCAAAGCAAAGGTAATGAGGATGAGGAATTATTGGTTGCAGGATCTTTTTTCTTAGTTTTTGCAGCACCATGATGCATTTCTTTTAACGTAAAGATGATTCTTATATCTTCATTCTTTTTAACAAACATGGACTTTATGAAACAGATCAGAATTCCACAACTACTGCATGCATGTATGGCTTGGGTTGCTCCATGTACTGCAAGTGCTTTTCGTGTGAGTCAACTGTCCTTGATTGCAGTTATAGGCTACGGAGTAAAAGTTAGGTTATTGTCTTTTTATCACCTCTCTTCCATCTTCTTCCTAAGTTCTACAGTACTATCCATGATTGATGAAAACTAAAACGGATATTGTCGATCAAACTAAGAATAATTTTGCCGAACAAACCAACCAAACATATCATTTAGGATGCATTTAAAAATTTATTAAATTATGGAGGAAAATAAAAAACAGAAAACAACTAGTTTCATCAGCAGATGTGAACTCCAATACCTGCATACTTTTGACGACAGTGTTGAACAGCGTCGGAAGGGCATGCCGGCGTGCATGCACGTTGGCCTCGACGAACATGTTCTCGAACCGGATCTCCATTTTTGGAACTTGAACGCCTGACCTGCAACACCAACAACAGATTAATGAACAAGAGGAAGGGACAAAATAAGAAAAGAAAAGAAAAATAAATTGAAGTTTTGTTCTCTCCGTACTCTATCATCCTCTCTCTTAGAATCCGAAGGAATTCCTCGTTTTCGGCATGTGTCAATGGAGGCTCCTCTGTCCTCTCCATGGAGCTCGGGAATATTCTTAATTCTTCCTCCTCGATCCTTCCTTCTCCTTAAACTAGAAGGGTATATAGCAAACTCTAAGCTAACACTTGGCGTCCTTTCTCACGAGTCGTGTGTGTGGGTGGTTGCAACAAGAGGACGGCAATGGTGACGCTAAGAGTTCCTTTGGAACTCCAAACACAATGCAGTCTTTTGATACAACTAGAAGAGGACTCTCTCGCTGGAGATCTTCTGGGACTCCAAGTCTTTATATAATAAGGGAGAGACCGCTCGTTACTGTTGGGAGACTAAAAGGTGGCTCCTGCTGAGGTGTGGGGAGGAGATGGAAAAAATTTAAGAACTCCACGGTGGCCGCAAAAGGATCATGATAATCCAATATCCATCCATGCGGGCGTCCGTACGTGCCAGAAGGGTAGTTAAGTTTGGGTCAAGACGCCTTACCATCGAGAACTCTCAACGAGTACGGGATAAAAGTTGATGCCTAACTGTTTTTTTTTGTTTATTTTATATATGTGAACTCAGGCCAATTTCACCAACTTAATTAAGACTCCAATTTTAAAAGATAAAATAGAAGTAAATTCAAATGAAACATAGACGAGGAGAAAAATCAAAGTCATGATTGTGGGTCTAACATGCATGTTCCACGTTTCTTTCAGTATTTTTCTGTTTTTGTTTTTTTGTGTGTTTTTCTAAGCAGTGCAGATTGGACCGAAGATATTGTTTCCAGTTCTTGTTCTTATCCATAACCGTGCACGATAAACTGCCCTGGTATAAGATATCCTGGCCCGGAAGTTGGGGAATATTAAAGAGACGTTTGCATGGGAACATATTCGGTTGTGAGAGGATTGGAACAGTGTTAATGAGCATATACGGGCCGTAATGGAGGGTAGTTGGGAGAGGTGTCGGCTATTGGTAACTTTCCAACCGTCTTCCGTGCATTGATATCTTCTCTCCGTCAACTGCCGTCGGGGTATGGGCTACCATTACGTATCCAAAATTTTGAGAAGGTGGGCGGCGAGCATTGTCTTTTGTTGGATATGAGTCCACGGATCAATCACGAAACTTTTCCTGTATATCCTGGAGATTGATAGAGTTTCATGGATTGGGATCATTGGTATGGTGCCCCGTTGGATCGGGAATGTGTTTGGTCACCGGTTTTATTGGAATGCAGAGAATTTTCTTAATCTGCTTGTCGTTGGGTGTCCAACAACTGATTTACTATCTAAATAAAGGTTTTAGACAAGGATTCTTGGATGGAGAATAAATCTACATAGAAGGAGAACACCACTTTTT
>KE505255.1:211360-222902 GCA_000441515.1 Elaeis oleifera
GGTAAATTGGATACATTAAACTAACTAAATACGGATCAAAAATAAAATATTTTAAAATTAAAATGGAAGATCAGTAGGAGAACCGCACAAAGTTGATCCCGTATGGTGGGATACTAATCGAGAGCAAAGAGCACCATATTTTCCAACAATCCTACAATAGAAGACGCAAACGATCATCAGTGGGAGGTGGATTAGAAAGCAATATGACAACTGTCGTAAAATCATCCTCTAAACAAATCTATCAAGTTCCTAATGTGTATATACCATAGTTTAATTCCTCGCCAACCATATATAATTCTACCATGGGAATTGTGGTATTATAGATCCTAACACTATATGTTGCAATAAAATACTACTAGCTTTTCGACAACAAAATTTGCTCCATCAGAAACACCTCGTTCCAGTACACTGCCATCAAGATTGATCTTGAGGCCAAAATAAGGGCGATTGCTTATGAGAGAAATATATGATATGTGGGAGATGTAGAAATTACAAAAAGAGAGCTACAGAATTGCCCTTCCTCTTAAAGATTCGTTAGCAACAGTTGCTTGAAGAAAATTATGAGCTTGAACAGTAGCTTTTAGTCATGTACCTTAGAAACTATATTCATGTATTGCCAACTAAATATTATAAGCAATATAACAAATTAAAGTTGCTTCCTCTCTCTTATCATTGCTGAGAAAGCTCTCTTTGATGATTTGTAGAAATTTATTCAGGGACAAACAAAGATAGATGCATTTGATACTGAAGTAATTGTCTCCATATCTGAGATGCTACTCTGCATGATAATATAATATGAAATATAGATTCCTCCACCTCTATGCACGTATCACAATAAATTGCAATGTACATATTGATATAGTTTAGCCCTATATGGAAGCCAATGCTATTCTAATTTCAACATAAACAAAGTAACTCTGGGTGGACTTGTGACCTCTAAATCCAAGCAACATTCTGAACTAGTTGATGTTTGAATAAAAAGCTCTATAAAGATCAGATAGCTTAATAATTAGACTAGAGGATGAATCACAAACCAACCTATCTCCAATATCATCATGAGGTATAGGAACAGAGATAACTTGATCCACTAATTCCATTGAGAAGGCTTGAGTAAGAAACGATTGATTCTATTTCTTTCGCTCTAACTTGATTCTACCGAGAAAATTTGAGTAAGAAATAGTTGATTCCATTTTTTTCACCAGGGATGAAGAGATCTTTAATCATCACACCTTCTAATGCTGAAATATGAACCAATATTTGCCTTAGTAATAATATATAATCATTTATAAATAGAAGATGAGAAGTAGATAATCCTGTTCAGCTAGGTTGATATACAGCTAATGAATTATTCTCTACCACTATTTTAATTTCTCAATAGCCCATTAGTATAAATACTAAATAAATATAGAGATAAAGAACAATCTGGTTACACACTAATAGAAGAGCGAAAAGAATTAGGAGTTTCATTGATTAGGATAGCAAAAAGAGGGTGACTTAATACAATTCCAAATTCAATTAGTTATCTAAGCATTCTGAAAATCAAACAACTGTAGAGAGGAGAATAAAAAAATACCACTGAACTCTATCATATGCTCTCCCCATATCCAATTTTATCGCCATAACATTACATCGCATTGGTACTCATTATAAGTAAATATAATCTCCTAGCCATAAGAACATTATTAAAAATATTTCTACTTTTAATAAATGCATCTTGTTCATGATTTAAATGGTTGTAGCACATGTTACATCTGATTAGCCATCAATTTAGCAATAATCTTATATGGAGAGGTATATAAACTGATGGACAATAATGAGATCGAGAGAGATGCATTGGTCAGAGTAATAAAAAAATGCTTTCTTGATGCATGCATAGAATAAATAGTAAAAATTTATTTCATTATAAGGCATATATCTTTACGAATGATTAGCCAATAGTATTCGAAGGAGAAAAGAAGAAAACCATCTAGACTCGGAGCTTTATTCCTTAATGTAGATTCAACTTTAGCATCCAAAATTGTTCTAAGAAGAAACTCATTATCAGGCTCAGATCAATAGTAGAGGGCGGTGGAACATCAATATGATTTACATCCTCCTCATCTATCCTCAATCCATCTGATACTAAAGCCATTAAATAGTCACTTCTAATTGCTGCTTCATCCTCAATATTATTTTCACTAGCATCTTTAAGAAAAGAACTCCATTTTGTTTACTCCTAATAATAGTAGCTTGGTGAAAAAAATTTGTATTCTTGTCACCTTCCTAGAACCATTTAATTCTTGATTTTGTATCCACATAATTTCTTTTTGGCGCACATGAGAATCATAATGTGGAGCAAGCTTGGATTGGAGAATGGTTACATCTCCATCAGAAAGACCTCCCTCCTCACACCCCTCTTATAGCTCCAAGATGACTTTTCAACTTCCTTGAATCTTTTAAAATTATCTTCCACTACTAATCTATTCCATGATCTTAACCTTTGTTTAGTAAGCTCTAACTTTCTTATTATGTGGTACATATCATCCACTCTAATAGGAATATTCCATACACTCTGCACAATATCCCAAGATTGTGGTAAGTATAACTAAAACTTTTCTTATCTAAAAAGAGGCTTGCAAGCAATTTCAATTATAGCTCAAAAAGATAAGATGATGCTTAGAAGTAATTAGAGGTAGATGGTGCACTTGAAAATTAAGCAAACTTTAAATCCAACCTCTAGTAGCAAAATCTTTATCGATTCTCTTCCACATTTTTGCCTAATCATTTCGATTATTACACCATGTAAAGTGGACATTACAATAACCCAAGTCAGATAGACCATTTGAGGATATAAAAGACCAAAATTATCTAATGCCAATTTCTCAGTGAAAGATTTTCCACCCATTTTTGTTAGGAAACTTCCTTGGGGGTGTGGAGATCTGGAACCTAGTAGGTTTGTAGCCGCTTGCTATATTTGGCTCTCTCCTTCTTCCACCCCCCTTTGTTGGCTATTTATGTTTGGTTTCAGGTCTCCATGCCCCAAGAAAGTTTTCCAATAATTGGTATCAGAGCCTGGTTGGGTGTGGAAGGAAAAAAGTTCATGGAGTGCATGGTGCAGTGCAAGACAGCCAACAAAAGAAGTCCTAGTTGCACTAGGAATCCCTATTTGCATCTTTCTTGGATCCTTTTCTTGCTGGTTTCAAATTTTTTAGACCTTAGTGAGGGCCTCTACATGTGGTAGGAGTCAGGAAAAGGAGTCTCTCAACATTTGGTTGCATGGAGAGGAAGAAGGAAGGAAGTTCTTCAAGCAAAGAAAAATCTGCACGCCCTCTTCCAAGGTATACCTTCTCAAATCTGATCTACTTTTATTGTGATTATGGTTGGTGCTGACCATGAGTAGTGGGATGAAGATGGAGTTTGAAAAATTTGATAGGAAGAAAAGCTTCTCAATGTGGAAGATTAGGATGGAGGATTTATTGGTCTAACTCGAATTGGATCCGATCTTGGTAGAAAGGTCGGAGGATATGACGGATAAACAGTAGAGTTTCTTGAAAAAGAGGACATGTTCAATGATTAGGGGTTGTTTGGCAGACTCAGTTTTATATGATGTATTAAAGGAAGGTCACCTAAAGGGTTATAGTGGAGGTTGCACATCATATATATGGAAAAGAATATGTACAATAAGTTGATGCTGAAGAAGTAATTATATAGTCTTCGGATGTATGAAGACAGAGATATTATGAGTCATATTCAGCAGTTCGATCAAATGAGCATGGATTTGCAAAACCTTAAGGTGAAGATGGAAGAGGAGGATAAGAGCTTGCTCTTGCTATGCTTGCTGTCCGATAGTTTTGATCCATTGGTGATGATCCTATTGTATGTAAGAAGACATTGTCTTATAAAGATATAGTCTTAGTTTTAGATCCAATGAGCAAAAGGAATGGATAACAAAGGAGGGTGTTTCTCAGGAGGGCCTCATTGTAATGAAGAAGCCCAAGAGAGGGAAAATAGGAGTGAGCACAGGGGGGTACAAGTTTGAAAATAGCAAGGAGGCAAGGTGCTTCAAGTATAATGAAGCAGGGTATTTTAAGCGAAATTGTCCACTTTAGAAGAAGTGCAAGGGAGAAAGCGAAGGGACTGATTCTCTGAGTGTTGTTGCTGATTTAGAGGAAATTTTTCTTAGTGATTTCGGAAGGATCTATGATGTGTGAAGGATCCGAAACGGCAGCAGCAGTGGTAGAGAAGCAGTAGAAGGCTCAACAGGACAATATGGGTAGCTGACCTCATTTTCAATTTTGTCTTTTATAGGTGCACCAGGAGGACTTAATATTCAGATGGAGCGCCATCCAGAGATGCCTCCATATATGGAGGGAGGTTTGGCATAAGTTCAGGGTCGAAGGATGCAAGGAAAGGAGAAAATTTCAGCACTAGTGACGGTGTCGCACTGCATAAGTTGATGTAGAATGTACTATAGTCAGAAAGAATGGCTCTGAGGAGACAGTGTCATATGCATTGATTGTAGTGAGAGGGATCCTGAAATCTATGAAAAGGTTGAGATAAGCTAAGAAGAAGATAGATGGATTTAGAGCATGCTAGACGAGCTGCAGTCCCTCTAGGAGAGCCTGAAGCGGTGGTTGGTGCAGCTGTTCAGTAGAAAAAGTCTACAGGACATAAGTGGGTTTCCAAATATAAGAAAGGACCTTCAGTTCAAGAGGAGGTGGATATCTCAGAGGCCTCCTAGAGAGCTCCAAGGCTAAAGAATTGGCATTGGCGATAGAGTTTGCACAGGATACTATCAGGGTGCACGGCGACAGTAGGTTGGTATAGATATACTGTGTGAAGTTTGTCAAAGCTTTAGCACATCAAGATGAAGATTGTAAGCGTAGGTATAGTGCTCCTAAGCCTTGGAAGGTCAGATGAGGAGCCATGATATTGGCTCGATGAGTCTAGGACAGATTTGGATCCTAGGGCTCGGATCGATTTGATCCTAGGGTGGAGGTTTTGCCCTCCACGGTCTTAAGGCCCAGAGATTGGGGCCTTAATGGTTTTGAAGCCCAGTAGATTTAGATCTTGAGTGGGCTAATCTATGTTTGAACTAAGTTTAGATCCAAGAGGATGAGAGTATATCGAGTCATGGGTGTACATGGGCTTGCGTTGAGTGCAACCACAGTGGATTAGTCATGGGAGTTTTTGGACTAGGATTTGATCTATTTGTATAGGTATATATATCTACATATAATTAGGTCAAATGAAGAAGAATGAAAAATTCTTTCTCCCTAACTCTCTTCTCTTTCTTTGCTTCTTCACACCACCCAAGATAAGAACCCTAAGGTTCTTGCCGCCCCATCCAAAGAAGGAATGAAGCAAGGAGAGGCGCTAGGGTTTCTAGTGCCTCCATCTCCTAGCTGCCAAGACTTTGTGCTCCAAGCTCTTGGCTATCCAAAGAGGGGTCTCCACGTCCCTCTCCTTGCTGTGGTGGCTGCTTTTCAAATCCAAAGAAGGGGCACCACCCATCAAAGGAAGAAGGGATAAGGATGTGCATAAGAAAAACCCTAGAAGTGTTAGGATTTGTAGCTGCCTGTCATATTTGGCTCTCCCCTTCTTACTACCCCCTTTGTTAGCTATTGGTGGTTGGTTTTAGGTCTCCATGCCCCCAAAGAAGTTTTCCAACAATTCTCTAACGATCTGTCGATATAGTTAAAGTTTTCAGTAACTATAATAGATAAACCTTGACTAATAATAACAAAACCCTCTGTCTATAGAAGTCATCTAAGTTGATATTCTGGATCTGCATATATAGCCAACAAAATCTATGGATGTTTCCTAGCTTTGTAATGATAAAATTACTTACTGAGAACTTCTATTAAACATCTATTTCACGTTACTTTGTTGCTAAATTGCAACAATAGTGCCCTTAAGGCCTTGAGATTTGATAGCATAAAATACTAAGATGATGGAAGGTGTAACCGTGCCTTAGATAAACTCCTTCCATATAGTTTGGTCCCAAAGAAAATACAAACATATGGATCATGTAAATTGATCAATCTTCTAGCACTAGAGATATAAAGAGGGTTTGCTAACACTCCTACTATTCCATAACAAAATCCTTATTGTGGATTATTCAAAGGAGAGCATTTTCTATCACCTCCATTTTGGGCCTCATCTATTTGAGGACAATCATGGTTTTCATCTATATTATCTCGGACATGTGAATTACCTCTAAAGAGTCCTTCATTAAAGATCATGTTTTCTCATATTCCTCTGGACAAGTAGTTTCTGATTTACTGTCAATTTAACATCCCTTCCCCACTATAGAAGACTATATGTATCTATTCATGAGACATTGAGGTTCTTTGATGGAGGTTCTATGAAGATCGGAGATGCAATGCTAAAGGTCTAATAGGAAAAAGTGGTGAGAGGCCTTCTTGTCATTCTAGGCTTAGGTCTAGAACTTAATCCCTTAACCTTATTTACTTACTTTTCATTGTTAGTTATTATTTTAATCTACTTCTATTTTATTTTTGGCTTCTAGTTCTAGTTTTTGTTGCACTATTTTAACCTCTTGTAGGATAAAGATTCCTATAGGGCTTCTTACCTGCATTAGATTTGGGATCAAAGCAACACTTTCCTACTTAGATTTAGAGACCTAGTTTTATTATTATAATTATTATCTCTGATTGTTTTATGATGCATACTCACTTAAGAGTTTGAGAATCTTTTGAGCTTCTAGTTTCTTTAAACACTTATTCTAATTTCATGTTTTGGTTCTTTTAAAGTCTTGCCTGTATACTCAATATTGCTTTCAAAAATATTAGTTCTAGTTTTCAAGTAGAAGTAAGGTGTATTGCTTAGGGTTCGGCTTGAGATCCCAATTGTTAATCTAGTTCACCAATTGGATTAGGTTTTAGGCAGTCAATCTAGTTTCATATTGTAATAGAGGTCTACTTAAGATTAGTTAGTACTAGTTGCCACTAGATTGTTAGGTAGTTCATCCTCTACTTGTTTATTATATTTAATTATGAGGACAATTAACATCCTAAAATCCTATCCAAAATGAAGAGGGTGTACCAATCTAGTCAAGTTTAACTTAGCGGTCTAAGCATACTGACTTGTCATCCACTTATAGACATGCCTTGTCACACAACTACTATCTTATGAACAACACTAATCAAGGACTGATATTCTTATGAATTATATGGAGCAAGTGGAGAAGTAGCAAGTTGAACAAACAAGCACTTTAAATTGACCCATCAAAGAACTATAGGAGAACCGACCTCCTAGAATATTGGCAACATTGTGAGCTAACCTTGAGGAGATGATAATGTAGCCATTGTTTAGGGAGGGATGCCTTGAGCCCTATAACTCCACAACAAGCTAATCAGTAGCACCTTGCTCTAGATCTTGATGAAGATCTCTATAAGAGAGTTAGGCTTGAGGTAGTTGACTTCTATGACCAACTAAACCTTGATGATTTCCTAGTCTAGCTCTCAGCGATCGAAGACTACTTATCCTAGTATAAAAATACTAGGCCTAAGGGTATTGAATATATCAAAAGAAGGGTTATGTCAGCGTTTGGTGGAGGACAATTAAAATGTAATGATAATGATTTTGATCCCTCTATACCAATTGGAGATGATGAAGAAGACCTTAAAAGTAAGTATCTTCCCAGAAATCATGCTTAGCAAATCTATAAAAGATTTTTCTAACTCAAATAAGGAACCCTCATTGTGATTGGATATACTAAGCAATTAATAAATTCATCACAAGGTTTTTGAGCCTCCAAATGATGCTCATCAACTTGCATGGTAAAAGCATAGTCTTCACCATGACATCAAATCCAAATTGGTCCTCCATCAATCTGGTAATCCATATGAAGCCTTCTAACATTATAGAAAATATATATTCCTCGACTCAAGCATGCCGATGCTAGAGGAAAGCATCGGTAATTTTTTTTATACGCAGTAGCTTGCTGATGATTTTTATAACTATTGTAACCTAACGATGTTTATAAGTGTCATAAATTTTTAAATATTTTTTATGATGCTGTTCTACTTACTGTCGATAATTGTTATATCATAGACAATGTTTATAAGGATCATTGGCTAGGAAAATAGGATGATGCTAATAAACATCATTAGGAGCCAAATAACCCTCATCCCTTCTCCCCCAAGATTGATAGCACTAATCTTTACTTCTCATCCTCCAATCCTAGCTTGCCACTGATTCGAGCTCTCCACCAATCCCACCTCTCCTCACGAGTGAATTGCTCGGATCCACCACCTCCGATTCTTCCACCTTTGAACTCCTCCTCTAATTCCACCTCTCCTCCATTCCTCCTCCTCCTCCAATTTTATCTCTCCTCTGATCCCAAAATTGGCTTCTCCTGGGTATCAACCAGCTACTCCTATACTTCTCCTCCACTACTGCCATCACTAGATGGGACTTTGAGAGGTTCAATTTTAGAAACCACCATCTTTCAAGCTTGATTCAGTGATAATTTTTTACTTATATATATAAATTTAGCATAATCTAGGAAAGATCAATCAAGGATCTTGGGAATCCCACTACCACCATCTTGCTCCAATTTCCTTCACCCTATGGTAACAAAAAAAAAAACAATTCTTCGCTCTCCTCTTTTTTTTTAATAAATTTTCCTTCTTAAAGTCTAGAGTTCGTGAAACTTTTACATTAGGATTTGTGGATGAGGTCAAGGCATTGATAAATCTTTCTAACCAACCTATCCATTTTGTTGATTAATTCTATTTACTTGTTAACAATTTTTTCTAACCTATCTAATTAAGGACCTAAAAATTAGTATTCAAAATATTAGCTCACTGCTCTAAAATTATTATTTTATTATTTTTACTAGTGGTACCTCTCTTACTTGAGATAAAAGTTGATGCTCAAAAATAAAAATCTTACGATAAATACACCCAAACAACAAAAGGAAAAAAGATAATTTTTCTCTTAACTCCTCTTTGCCTCAAACATTTCATATCTTTTCACAGTCTTAGATGCCAAGTTGTTGACTGTGGTTACTTCAAATACCCCTTTCCTTACCTCCTCTCCTAAATAACTTTATAATGGTGGTTTTCCATTTTGATCGTAATAGCAATATCAGTTTTGCTATGCATATAAATCTTTCCTTTCTTTAATATTCTAGCTAGCTCATTTTTGTTTGTTTCTAAATTGTCTCAATTTTTTTTTGAAGAAAAACTCATGATAAAAAGGAGCTTCTTCTACTCTACTTTTGTTTATTAGATATCCCATATATATATATATATATATGCTTTGTGTTCACTTCTATCTCAAAATTATCCTCAGGTCTAATAGATTCAGATTATCATGAGTAGTGAGATCTTGCCATATATAAAGTTTAGGATGTATAAGTATTGTGACCAAGGGCTCATGGCTTGGCATATGAGGTATTATCTTCTCTGACCCATGGGACTCACGATTTTGTCTCTTTGGATTCTAATCCAAAAGATGCCTCACATGGGATGGATGGTCTCTTTCTATATAAATCAGTGTCTCCCTTAACTCATAATTAATATGAGACTAATGATGTCCTCTCTCTTATACCATAACATAGTCTCACAGTCAAGGAGGAGTCTGTGCATAGATGGGAGATATGCTCCTCCTTATTTTACCACAGCCTCTTTAGTAAAGGGGAGTCTGTGTACGGATGGAAGGTATCCTTCTCCTTACTTTTATTACAGTTTGTGTATAGATAGAAGATGCCCTTTGAAGAAAAAACAGGTAGTTCAAAGCATGCATTTTAAAATTTTAGTGAAAGACAGTAGATTAAATATTTTAATCTTCTGTGCATGCTTTAGATCAGATCTAAACTACCTACTAAGGATCTATGATACGAAATTTTGCATATAAAAATCTGATGTAAATAAAAATTACATCGATCACATTGATGTCCTAAATCAGATCAAGCCGTTAGATCTGATCAGATGAGTTCAGAACTCACTACCTTATCATGGATCGATGATCACTGCTACTGATAAGTATGGTACGAGATTCTTCCTGATATTGAGCAGCCACACAGCTCGTCTAACCTCTTCAGGTAGTCCACTCGAAGCTCCGAATGGATCATCCTTCTCGGGAGTGCTAGCCTGTGCAGAAGGCACGAATGGCTGAAATAGGCTCCTTCTTCGGATCATCCGGATACGTTTGGATCAAAAGATGGAGCTACTCGAAGAGGTGGTGGTGTGAGAGATAGGAACAAGGCCCTCTTGTATTTTCACACACAAAAGCTAGAGCTGAAAAAATCCTAGAACCCACCCTAGACCTCATGCCCAAGAGGGAGATTACTTCTTCCATTTCTCATGCACAGAAGCCTACCCCCTCTCAAATTTTTCACACCCAACTCAAAAGTTTCTCATGCAAAAACTAAAACTTGTTTGTCACACAAAAAGTTATCTCTTCTTAAGGTGGCATCCCATAAAAGATAAGGATAAGTTGAGGTAGTTTGGTTCAAGTTCAAATGATGGTTTATCCTCATCACCAATTCAAATCAAATTCAAATTCAAACTTGAACCAAACTTCATCCTTACCTATGGAACTTAGAAAGTGGACGACAAACATCTGAATGGGATGAAAAAAATTCATGTAAGAACCAATTCATGTGTGAGAAGAGTGGTTGGCATTTTATGGAAGAGTCAAACTCAATTTAGACACTAACTTCTCATTCAAGTTCAAATCTTTTTGAACTCAAATTTAAAACCAACCTCATCCTAATCCAAAGGGGATCAGAAGTGGGCATTAATCCTCATTTGGGCATGAGAAAAAATTCATGCAAAAACTTTCTTGCGTGAAGAAAGGAAGAGCGTAGAGAAAGGTGGTGCAGGGTTTGTTCAATTTGAATTTGAATTCAAATCTTCATCCAATTAGGTTCTTAATCCAACTAAATTAGGTTAGACCCAATTAGACCACTGAATATAATCTAATTAGGTAACAAATAACTTTGATTAAATTTCAATCAAATTAAAAATTAATCAAGCTCAAGTTTCGATCAAATCAGGAATCGAATACCCTTAGCGATTAAATCATCTCATAACCTAATCGGATCAAATCAAATTCAATTCAATTCAATTAGATTTGATCCAAACCTCAATGCTCAATCAAATTGAGCTAATGAGTAATCTAATCGTTAATCAATCTTCTTATAATTCATCAATAATTAGTGAATTAATTTATTGCAATTCTTGCATAGGATTAATCATCAATCGAATTGACTATTATACCCTAGAACGATTCTTAATCGTCGATTAGCCACATGATCAGTCAAAATTTTTTTTGAGTGTGACCCCATAGGTTCGAATCTAAGTCGGTAGTATAAGAATAATCTTTCTATACCAATCAAAGTGACCATCTAGCAATGGTATCCGATGTTTGGATAGGTCGAAAGATTGCAAAGCAACATTCAAGAACCTATTGGCATATAGTTACCATATAATTCATCTCTTTGATCCAAATGCTTAAAGTGACCTAGGATTTAACTGTCAATCCTGAAAAGGTCATCCACATTATATTTCAACTTTTTAAATCCATC
>KE505255.1:228989-253497 GCA_000441515.1 Elaeis oleifera
TAAATAATTAAAATCAGATTAAAATAGATTATATATAAAATATTCATGTCACAAATAATCTGGCTCTGATATCATTTGAAGAAAAACAGGCAGTTCAAAGTATGTATTTTTAAAATTTTAGTGAAAGACAGTAGATTAAATATTTTAATCTCCTATGCATACTTTAGATCTGATCTAAGCTACCTTCTAAGGATCCATGATATAAATTTACATATAAAAATCTGATGTAAATGAAAAACTGTATTAATCACATCGATGTCTTGAATCGGATCTAGTCGTTAGATTTGATCAGATGAGTTCAAAACTCATTATCTTATTATGGATCAATGATCATTGCTACTGATAACTATGGTATAAGATTCTTTCTGATGTCGAACAGCCACATAGCTCGTCCGACCTCTACAGGTAGTCCACTCAAAGCTTCGAACGGATCGTTCTTTTCAGGAGTGCTAGCTCGCACAGAAGGCACTGAATGATTGAAATAGACTCTTTCCTTCGGATCACCTGGACACTTCTGAATCAGAAGATGGACCTACTCGAGGAGGTGATGGTGTGGGAGACAGGAATAAGACCCTCTTGTATTTTTTTCATACAAAACTAGAGTTGAAAAACCCTAGAACCCACCTAGACCTCACGCCCAAGAGGAAGATTACTTCCTCTGTTTCTCATGCACAGAAGCCCACCCCTCTCAGATTTTTCATGCCCCAACTCAGAAGTTTTCATGCAAAACAAAAACTTGTTTGTTGCACAAAAAGTTATCCCTTCTTAAGGTGGCATCCCATGAAAGATAAGGGTAAGTTGAGGTGGTTTGGTTCAAGTTCAAATGATGGTTTATCCTCATCACCAATTCAAATCAAATTCGAATTCAAACTTGAACCAAACTTCATCCTTATCCATAGAACTCTGAAAGTGGGTGACAAACATCTGAATGGGATGAAAAAAATTCAAGTAAGAACCAATTCATGCATGAGAAGAGTGGCCAGCATTTTAGGGAAGAGTCCAACTCGGTTTGGACTCTAACTTCTCATTCAAGTTCAAAATCTTTTGAACTTAAATTTAAAACCAACATCATCCTAATACAAAGGAGATTAGAAGTGGGCATTAATCCTCTTCTGAGTATGAGAAAAAATTTATGCAAAAACTTTTCTTGCATGAAGAAAAGAAGGGCATAGAGAAAGGTGGTGCAGGGTTTGTTCAATTTGAATTTAAATTCGAATCTTTATCCAATTAGGTTCTTAACCCAACCAAATTAGATTAGATCCAATTAGACCACTGAACCTAATCTAATTAGATAACAAATAGTCTTGATTAAATTTTAATCAAATTAAAAATTAATCAAGCTCAAATTTTGATCAAATCAGGAATTGAACACCTTTAACAATTAGGTCACCTCATAATCTAATTGGATCAAACCAAATTGAATCTAATTCAATTAGATTTGATCCAAATCTCAATGCTCAATCAAATTGAGCTAATTTGTAATCTAATCATTGATCAATCCTCCTATACTTTATCAACAATTAGCAAATTAATTTATTGTAACTCTTGTACAGGGTTAATCATCAATCGAATTGACTATTATATCTTAAATAATTTTAATCATCGATCAGCCCCATGATCAGTCAAAAATTTCTTTTGAGTATGATTCCATAGGTTCAAACCTAAGCCAGCAGTACAGAAATAATCTTTCTATACTAATCAAAGTGACCATCTAGTAATGGTACCCGATGTCCGGATAGATCGAAAGATTGTAAAATAATATTTAAGAACCTATTGGCATATGGTTATTGTATAATTCATCCATTTGATCCAAATGCTCAAAGTGACTTAGGGTTTAACTGTCAACCCTGAAAAGATCATCTACATTATATTTAACTTTCCAATCCATCATATGGATTATCCCGATCGAGGTTTTACTGAATTAAAACACAGTGATGCATTAACTTCTACTTATTCAAAGAGGTCAATATCATCTTAATTCATACACCGACTTTGCAAGTAGTTGATTGTGCACAAAAATTTTTTATCACTGAATTAAAAATTCAGATAGTTCAATATCAAAATATAGTGAGTTGCTTGCAAGTCACCGTGGTGATCTCAGATTGGAGGGACATTTATACCTATATCCTTCACAAGCTACTCTTAACAGTAAAGTGCTCAGTAGTTGGTCATGTTCAGTGATATACTCTTACGTCTCACTTGCATGCTATGCCAGTGTCTCCATACTCCTTGATCAAGAGGACAACCAATGCACATGGCACACAATGACCTACACTTGATATAACTATCGTCCTAATAATAGCATATCATTTGGCCGTGAACAACGTTTAAAGACTAAATGATATATCCTCCTATGTCGAATCAAATAGTCCTAAAGACTTTATCACAAAACATAAGAGTTCAAATAAGATGTACATACAGTGATGAAAAATTAATAATATTTATTAATTCAATAACTTATATACAATTACAATGATTAGCTCAACCATCAACAGACAGATGATTTACTTTAGGACACAATTTCCAACACCCTCCTCCTTATTTTTATCATAGCCCTCCAGCAAAGGAGTCTTTGTATGGATGGAAGATGTCTCACAGTCGCAGGGGTGGCTCCCTTCCCAATGCACCATTGTTGCAGCTAAGGGTCATGGCATGCACATAAGGTGTTGTTTGCTCTAATCCATGAGCCTCATAGTTTTATCCCTTTGGATTCCAATCTAAAGGCCACCTCATATGGGATGGGTGATCTGTTTCTAGTGCACACAACAAAAATAGTTTATAGCAATAAAATTTTAGTAACACTTAAAAAAAATTACTATAAATATTTTCTAATAATAATTTTAAAAAATATCATAAAAGATATATAATATTATAGCACTTTGTCAAGAGTGTTATTAGAAGTTATTATATAGCACTGGCATCTTATGATTGCTATAAAAAATTTTATTCTAGTATAATAATTTTAAAAATTATCATAAAAAAATCTATAATATTATGATGATTATTTATAGATATTACTAAAATTTATAATATTATGATGGTATCATATAAGAATAATATTTTTGATTAAATAGAATCTAATTGATAATATTTATAATTTATTATAAAATATTGATTATTTATCAATAAAATAAATTTTTCTATTTATACATCATTATATGACTAATAGTTTTTATTATTAATTATTTAAGGATTATTTTATGATAACTAGTATTATTGCAAACTAATTTAGTTTATTGTGATGATAATATTTGATCACTAAATATATCTTTGAACTTTTTAGAAAAAGATATTGCATATATTAAATAAATTTTAAAATTAATATGATTTCAACTATATGAGTCAAGATAGTTTAATAATCAAATAAAATAATTTTGATATAAAATCTATTATCAATGTTGAATGCACGGTATTACAATCAAGTAATAATATATGATGTTATTATTAAAAAATCTATATGAAATAAATTTAACCAAAATATGGATCTGGTCCAATCTAATTTATAAAATTTAAGGATTACTTATATAAAATATATACTATAAGTTTAAATATTATATATTAATACCATTATTTTTTACTTATAGCATAAATAAGAAAATCATGAATTATCTACTTTAAAAATTTAAAAAATATTTATAATTATATAAATATGTCAAAATTATTTATATTTTAAAAATATTTTAAATAATAAGATTTTAAAAATATTGTATATAATAAAATGAAGTAATATATCTTTTTATTTCTTTCAAGAAGAAGAGGACTGATTTTTTTAAAAAATAATTAATTATTAAATTAAATATCATAATATATTTAAAATAAGTAAACTTTATGATATGGTTAAGTTTTGAATAAGTATAATGAACCATAACTTTATATTAGATTTTAATTTGATCATGTTGGCCAAGTACTAGGTAACTATCTAATAGGTCTTAACTTAAGTTTGATCCCTTATGTAGGTGATAAATTAAAATTATAAGTTTAATTAAATACAAAGATATGATAAATATGACTTCAATAAGATATGAGGACAATATTTGATAATAAAATATTTAATATTAATTTTATTATAAATATAATTTATTTTAAAATATTAAATTTATTGCATGTATAGTGATGGTTATAATCGTTGTAATAAGTTATACTGATGGTTACAAACATTGCAATAGGATGACTCAAAATCGTTAGTATAGACTTGTTTATATACCAACGCACATCAAAACCACGACAATAGCTTCTAGCAATGCCATTTATTGCTGTAGTTTACCAACTATTGGTATAGATTTTATAAATAATTTTTATATTTTTATGATGGTTTTGGCTGCTACGATAGATCTTTTTGTTGTAGTACCATATAAGGCTGAGTCTTTTTTGACTCACAACTAATGTGGGACTAATGATACCCTCTCTTTCATACCACAATAATAAACACAACCTATTTATAAATTAATCATATCCCATACATATTTGAATTCCAATCTCAAAATGCCTGGAAGATATAATGGGAGTTCTAAAATTTTTTGGAGATAATTGCAATCTAAAAAAAATTGACTTTCTGAATACTTCCCTTCAAGGTGGTTTATGAATGTAGAGAACTCCTAGCATATACATGAACTAATAAAAGAATTTATCATGGTGTGGTCTAATAATAATTGTTAAGAGGGAGGGCCTTGTTACGGCCAATCCCCTGGAGCGTCTGACACTGGTGAAGAGCTATCTATAAATAAAAGTCCACTGATCGGAATTGTGTTCGATGAGGACCCTCTGATACCTAAGTTAGTGGAGAGTGGGCGAACAGTAAGTTGAATATAGAAAGTGAGAGTGTTTGTCCAGAAGTATCTTTCCTTTTTTTCCCTTACCTCCCCTTTATAGGTGACTCGGATGTAACTATCGAGCATGTGATCTCACTTTTTATAGTACTAAAGGGTAGTTACCTCGATTATCGGGCTATAATCATAAAGTTAGTGGATAATTTATGTCCACTAATGATCGTGGCATGTAGTTATTATCTACAATTGTAGTATCATGATTATATATTTGGCAGTCGGTAGTCGGCTGTTTGACAATCGACACTTTTGATACTGGTTTGGTCATGAAGATGGTCAGTCATCATGACATGAAGATAGTCAGTCGGTCATGACATAAAGATGGTCAATCAGTCATGAAGATGTTCAGTCGGCTATGCCATGAAGATGTTAGTCAGCCATGCATGAAGATGGTCAGTCGGCCATGAAGATGGTTAGTCGACTATGCTATGAAGATGGTCAGTCAGTTATGATATAAAGATGGTCAGTCGGCTATAAAAATGACAGTCGGTCATGATATGAAGATGGTCAGTCAGCTATAACATAAAGATGGTCAGTCGGTCATGAAGATATTGCTTTAGCCATGATGACTCAAGTTCAGCTATGATGACTCTGCTTTGGTCAGATGACTCTGGTTCGTCCATAATGAGTCTACTTCGGCCAGATGACTCTTATGAGAGCTAAATCTGAAAGTTTCTTTCCTTCCAGAGCTTCTTCTCTTGGGATCTCTTGACTCTTTTTATATCGGTATGGAACAAAGGATCGATCTCGAATATGGGAGCTGATGTAGAATCGGGGGAGCAAATCTGATTATCCCAACAGTTGCCTCCCACTCCCAAGTTCATGGTGGCTTGACGCATTGGACGATAGGAGTCAGCGTATCTTCTGCCATGACTTCGAGTCTCGATTTTGTGGTCATTTTAGTTGATAATAATTTTTTTTTTGTTATCGAATCTTAGTCTGATTTTGTAGCTTTCAGTTCGTAATGAAAAAATTTTTTATGTTGTCTCTTTGAATGTGATCATCATTTGTCATAGATAACTGTTGAATATTTTTTTACTAACAAAAATCGAATTGGTATATTCTTCCGACCGATCGTAGTCGAGTCGGCATATTGTTCCATCCGACTGTAGTCGAGTCGGCATATTATTCCATCCAACTGCAGTCGAGTCGGTATATTGCTCTATCCGACTATAGTCGAGTCAGTATGTTGGTCCTCTTGGGACTCATTTCGATTCAGAGATCGATATTTTTCTGCTTTGACCCTTTGGGGCTTAAGTCGGAGCTTGTATTTGTCGTCGAATAATCTTTGAGCTGGAGCTCATATTTGTTGTCGAATCATCTTGAGCTAGAGCTCATTATATCATATTTCAGTTGAAAGTATATTGAAAATCGAACATGTTGTTCGAATATATTATCTCGTAAGGATAACTTTACTAAAAGTACAGTCATAGATTGTTGGCATTCCATGTCTGAAGGGCAATCGTTCTACCATAGAGAAATATTGTTGTAGATTGTTCTATTGATCGGAACATGATCGTAAGTTGTTCCATTGTAGATGAGTATAGTTATTATTTGGAGGAACTTTTCAAATCATCAATCAAGATCGATTCATCATTTGGAGGGAGCTTTTCGTGTCATCGATCATGATCGATTCATGATTTGGAGAAGCTTTCCGAATCATCGATCACGATCCATTCATCGTTTGGAGAAGCTTTCAGAACCGTCGATCACGATCGATTCATCATTTAAAAAAATTTTAGAATCATCAATCACGATCGATTCATCATTTGGAGAAGCTTTCTAAATGTACATCATCATTTCTCCTTAACAGCTTTATGGAGGGGAATAGGTGGTGATCGGTGCATTGAAAGTGATGGACTGAGCGGTGTGGCCAATCCCACCGATGAGACTATCTTCAAAGTTACGCCACCATCGATTATTGGCTGTGTCGAAATGAGGCAGCCAATAATTAGCGGCGTCAATTTGAAGAGCGATCGAGGATGGTGGGACTCCCTTGATTGTTGCTGTGGAGCATGGGGCTTTATGTTCTGGCTTAGACAGCCTCTTTCCGTTGAAAGATCGTCAGCCATTATTGATGGATGTCTTTTGAATTTTTTCTCTTACCATTGCTCTTTCAAGATTTGTTTGCCCCCTACCTGATGCGTCAATCTGTTGCGGTCAATCCCTTAGAGTGCCTGATGTCGGTGAAGAGCTACCTACAAAAAAAAGTCCACTGATCATAATTATATTTGACAGAGACCCTCCGATGCCTAAGTCAGTGGAGAGTGGACAAACAGTAAGTTGAATATAGAAAGTGGTAGAGTGTTTGTCCAGAAGTGTCTTCTCCATGTCTTTTCCTTACCTCCCCTTTATAGGTGACTCGGATGTAACCGTCGAGCATATGGTCTCATTTTTTATGGTACTAAGGGATAGTTACCCTGATTATCAAGTCGTAATCATAGAGTTAGTGGATAATTTATACCCACTAACGATCGTGGCATATAGTTATTACCCACGATTGTAGTATTGTGATTATATATTTGGCAGTCGGCCTGACAGTCGGTCGTTTGATAGTCGATAGTCGGTTGTTTGATAGTCGGCTCTTATGGTACTGGTTTGGTCATAAAAATGGTCAGTCAGCCATGAAGATGGTCAGTTGGCCATAACACGAAAATGATCAATCGGCTATGCCATGAAGATGATCAGTTGGCCATGACATGAAGATAGTGAGTTAGCCATAAAGATAGTCAGTCGACTATGCTATGAAGATGATCAGTCGGCCATGACATGAAGATGGTTAGTCGGTCATGACATGAAGATGATCAGTTGGTCATGCCATGAAGATGGTTAGTCGGCCATAACATAAAGATGGTCAGTTGGCCATGAAGATGTTCAGTCGATCATACCATAAAGATGCTCAGTCGGTCATGACATGAAGATGGTCAGTCGACTATGCCATGAATATGGTCAGTCTGCCATGACATGAAGATGGTCGGTCGGTCATGGTTATGTTACTTCAGCCATGATGACTCAAGTTCAGCCATGATGTTGCTTCAGCTATGATGACTCTGTTTTGGCTAGATGACACTGGTTCAACTATAATGACTCTGCTTCGGTCAGATAACTCTTATAAGAGCTGAATTCTGAAAGTTTCTTCTCTTCCAGAGCCTCTCCTCTTAAGATCTCTTGGCTCTTCTTATATCGGTATGGAACGAAGATCGATCTCGAATATGAGAGCCGACGTAAAATCAGAGGGAGCAAATCCGACTGTCCCAACTGACTTTAAGAGATTATGATGCTTGAATTTATTCTCAGATGAAATCACAGTTGAGCTCTGTGTTTCTTTGATTGTTAAAGCCGGATTGGCTGGAAATGTAGAGGTAGCTTAATTGCCACAAACAGAAGTGCAAGTTGGGAAGGAGCAACATGCCATAACCATGTGACTTCATTGTATAAGAATACTTAAAGAACTTGCCAAACAAAGGGAGATCAGAGCATGCAAGTTAAACATATCGCTTGATGACTTTGAGAAAGCCTCACGTTAATGGTTGCTAAATTCCTTAGCGCTGTTTTTTTTTGGTAATAATTCCTTAGCACTGTTTGTAATGTTGACTACAAGCAAACTTTGGCAGACAAGGACAGCATTCACTGATCTTTGTCTATGCATAAGGTCTCTTTGTGAATGAGTTTAATAGGTAGGATCTAGCGGTCAAAGAATTTCATGGATAATTTCGTAATTTGATTTCGTTTGGGCACATATTCATTACGATATGACAATTTTGACACTGTAGATGTACAAAAACAAAGGCAAATAAAAAATATTAATGATTTATGAGTGGACAATGAATAACAAGTTTAAACAGAATCTGTTAAACTAACGGATCTAAAATACACGAAACATAAAGGTGATGTGATGCTACGGGGAATACATAGCCTGATCAAAACAAACTTCGTGCTTTCTTATTGTTCTCCTTCCACACATATGCGATCGATCTTCTAAAAATTCCCCTACTTTTTCTACATAATAGTTGATGCAATTTTGTACACTTTTATTGTTTCTACATAATTAATTAGGAGGTGATTACATGCATATGGTTGTTACCATATAAGCAGTCTTCTTTCAGAATTTCCTTTGAGAGTTAATTAAAGTCCTTGAAATCTCTCAGAGTACACAATTCCAGCTAAGCTGATGGGCCGTGATTCATCAACCACATCACAATGGCGAAGAAATTTTGGCATCGTTTCCTTGTTATCATGGTCGTACATAGTTCCGTAAAGGACGACCATCAAACAGAAAACAACATCCCAACTGACTAACAGACAAAATTCAATGGACAAATGACATTCTTATTAAGAGCTGATGGTGACTCTACAACAGATTTCAATCCTAACAGCACTTGCCAAATCGTAGAAACTTTAATTTTGAATTAGGAATTCTCAAATAATATGGTAGCTCCTTTGTTACCTCAAACTATGAGAAATGGTTTTCGAGTGCTCGTCTGAAATACCAAATCATGTAAATTTAAGCCTGATTGATAGAAATATTCTTCATTATAGTTATTGGGACACTACACATAATTGTATTTTCAAGCTATATAGATTAGATTAAGAAAAGTATTTTTTTTTTTTCCGGTTAACACTCGTCCTACTTGTTTAAGGAAAAAAGGGCCGTAACCAGAGTGATTTCATCTGAAAATATTGGTATAGTAATTGCTAGATAATTTTTTTTTTTTTTTTTTTTGTACAAGATTCAAAAAATAAAGAATAGATAGTTGTAATCAAAACGAAATCTAGAAACTTATATAATATAGGGAAAGAGTTGGAAGTAGAGGATGATAAAACTTATATTCAGTCTATGTATTACAATGTTATGTTGGCTGATAACCTTGATACTGCAAATTTGATTAGAGGATTTTGAGGGAGAGGATATTACTTGATTCTTAACCGGTAAGAAATAATTAAAATGTGTACATATTGTATATAATATTATATTATGTCATCATGTTTATTTAATAAGTATGTTTCTTATTAGCAATTCAATTATTATAATATTTAATATTTAAAAATTTATATTAATGGATTTTTATGTATATTTATGCATTCTAGGTGACATCATGTTTCATCGAAAATGATTCAGTGGCATTGAGTTTTAGATTTTTCAGTCAGGATCACCTTTTGATCTGCCTTAGCAGTCCATGCAACCTCAACATCCCCTGTAGCTAGTCCAGCAGTCCAATTCTAGTTCTTCCTCATCCGCAGAGCAGCCTGAGTCTAATCATGATGCTCTAACTGATTATCCTAATAAGAAGGTTATTATAGATAAGTTGTAGGTTCAGGATAATTTAATTGAAATACTATATTGTTATGACAATTAAGATTTAAATAGTAACTTTTGTATGATTTTATTTTATTTCATGCATACTTAATATATAGTTCTAAATATGTTTTTTCGTTTTATGTATTTTTTGTAGGTGGATTAGGAGAGTGAGGAAGAGACGTGGATCTATGCAAATAAGAGATTTATAGCAGCTAGCTGAGGGTGCGAAAATTATCATCTAGTACAATTAGATGGGATAGCCCATCAAGAAGGTTGGTAGGTTAGTAGCGAGTTTTCTAGGATCAATTGCATAGAAGGGTCAGCTCTGTCTACTCAACTACACGAAATAGAATGATTTATTTTTGTAGGGCTGAGCATAGGTTGGGTTTGGTTGGGTTGAGAGAAAAATTTCATCCGACAAAATCCAATCGAATAGAAAAAATTCTATCTGCTACCAACCATTTATCATGTATAAATCGTTTAAAACCGAAGTGAATGGTTTGTAGTGGGTTCGGATGGTTTTTATCGGTTTGGACTTCAATATTGATCCAATATTGATTTTAAATCCAATATTGACCCACTTAAGTTTATTATTTTTTTATCAATTTAATATAAAAAAGATCTAAATTTTATAAGTTATAAATTTTGAATTTATTTTTGAATCTGTACAAAATAAAATAGAAATAAAAAAATTTACTCATATGAAAGCAACTATATTTGAAAGTTTTTACTTTAGAATTAGTTGTCTCAAATTGATGTGTTTTCAATAACAATTCAACATTAATATTTTCATAAATCTAAATAGATGACGAGATATTTTTAGAATGAAGTATTGAAGCCTAAATGATGCCGTCCCAAAAATAAAAGTGAGTTTGTGAAATACTATATCATTTGGATTCAGTTTCATATGGATTAAAAGTACAGGAACCGAATCCGACCGTAAATAATCGATTTTTTACAAATTCCAACCCGATTCCACCTAATTTATGTCTTTCAACCGACCGAAACGGATATTTATTGCGTCGAATTGGGTGGGTTTCTTTGGATTTCGATTATTTGCTCAACCCTAATGTTCTGTACATAAGATTGAGCTTTTACAATTAGTATAGGTTAAAAAATAAATTTATACATTATGTTAATTTGCCAACTATCATATTTAACTATTTAGATTTAATATTTTTATTCTTTTTACTTTATTATAGTGCAAATTTGTGTTCCCTCCAAACAGCTATGAATGGGTGCTGAAGACCCTTGACTAAAATGAAAGAAATTAAGACAAAGCTGAAGAGAAACTACAAAAGTGAGTGTATGACAAAGGAGGATATTGTTGGTAATTATCCTTCCGATGTAAACCCTCATTTATGAAGGGAGCTTATTCACTATTGATTCTTTGAGAGGGGATAGGTTATGTGCAGTCATCATATATCTTATATTTTTGTTTATTACTAACATAGATTATACACACACACAGATATATAAAAAATATATCATACTATTTACTTTATTTCGTAAATATATTCTAATGTTGGTAGAGCTGCACAAGCAGCTCAATCTGTTCCTTGTATATCAGGTCCAAGAGTTATATGCGATGCAGATGAGAATTCATATACTTCTTTCAATTTTTTTAGCATATTACAAACTCTTTGTTAGACTAATTTAATTTATATAGATATACTACATTATCATATATCATGTACCATATATCACGATATTTATAAGATTTATTAAAATACTTAGACTTCTTTAATTAAAATTGATATATAAATGCTTATTGAACCATATTTTTGTAAAATATATTTTTCTATAGATGAAAGAGCATAAGAGAAAGCTTAGTTAGATTGAGTTCTATAAGATGACTTATACTCACCAAAATGGCAGTTTTGTCGAAGAAGAGTTGAGAGATATATTTATATATATTGGTAATCATATTGTACAACGATTTATAGTTTATTTTGTAAACATTAAGATATAACTTTTTTATATTTCTTATAAAGGAGAGGGCTACATCCTTTATTACAGAGTGTGTCGATAGCTCCTCCACATCTATAGAGGTTGATCGTATTGAGACTCAGGTGTTCACAGAGTTACGGATACTAGCATTATAGTCAAGTAAGGGATTATGAAGTTGGAGTCATCCCTCTTAGTTGTGTGCAGTGAGCTGATACACTCAAAATGCTAGAGAGTGATAGCAATACAATTGTTTGTAGACTCGAGACACAGATAGAGGTGATGAGGCAGAACTATAATATGGAGATACACTCTTTAAGGATTCAGGTTGAGTAGTCGACATCCATGTTGCGAACATTTGTGGATGTTGGGGTAAATAACTATCTGGCTATATTTATATTTTTGCACAGGCTTAATAATTTAGAATATGTTATGATTTTTGAATTCTCAACTTCTAAAATTTTTGTATTTCCTTATGGATTCCCAATAGTTTTAGCAGTCGTAGAGATGAAGACAATCATGCTTCCATGGACCATTAATAGTCCAATGACTTCCCTTTTTTTTGAGTTTTATATATGTTATTTTTTTAAATTTTTGACTTATTTTATTTCGAACAAACATGATGAATAATGTAATCCTATTTTATATATACGACACATTATATTATTATGACTTCTTGTGGATGTGTTTGGTTTATATTCAAATATTGTATAGATTTATGTGTTAAGTTTGTATAGATTTCTAATAAATGGTTCTCTCTTTTTTGAGAAAAAATAATATGGCGATGCTATAAAGCACCGTAAATTTTTAGCTTGTCGATATTTTTAGAAGGCACCATTTTAGCCACTTTATGACACATTATATTGCATCATCAATTAACAACACTTTATTGTGTTGTAAAATTTAGCTTGTCGACACTTTTAGAGAACGCATCATTTTGTACAACCTAACGATGCCATAAAGTCTTACCATGCTTGTTTACGATGCCTTTAGGAAGCATCGTGAAGTATTTTTCTACGCTTTTATTTCCAACGACTTTTCGATGCTTGTTGAAGCATCGTCACTCATTTATGCAATACTTATAAGCATCGGCAAGTGGCTTTATTAGCCGTGGCAAAGGTGATCAGTGTAACTAGCAATTTAGTTGTAGAAGGTGCCATCAGGTCTTGAAGGCGGGGGTTCATCTGCCACCCCAACCCTACTCACTCGGACTCCAACTAGTTTTGGACCCAAAAAATCCGACCAAGATCGACGTGTAGCAGGTCCAGTGCTTCATAAGCAGTATAAGAAGAGCGTTAGAGTACTTTCGGAGGCCTTTCGTAATATCGTGACCAACAGGAATAGTTCCCGAAGCAATTTGTAAGGGAGATCCTCCTAAAGAATTCGGTGAAGAAGTCTCGGATGAAAGCGACATCCTGGACCAAGAAAACTGGGAGTAAGGAGCGACCTTCCTATATGTTGATACACTATTTGCTTGGGACTCCGAAAAGCTGGAGAAAATTAAGGAGGATTGAGACAGATAAAACTTCTTCCACGGAAAGGTTGAGAGTAGAAGGAAGATTGTTACTGTTTCTCGTTGGAAGTGGCAAAGCATAAAAATGGCACCCAAGCAGATCATGGAAAGGCTACACATCAAGACTGCCAAGCATCCACAACTCTACCATCTTAGTGAATCAAAAGCGCCACACCACACGAAGGAGGTCAGTTATGACATCTTTCCTATGACTGCGAACAACATCCTGTTGAGCAGACGTTGGCTTTAGTACGACCATGAGGTAATGGATCATCATGAGGCCCAGGCAAACCGCTAGACCTTCCAACTACAAGGGAAGAAAGTCACCATCATGCCCAGGGAGGATGACCTACACTTTTTTTTGGGGTAAAGTAGGAGTCCCAAAGAAGCCTGAGGCAATTCCACAACCTCTACAAATTTCTCATCCAGTTCGATGAGGAAGGAATGAAGGCAAGGGCTACCTATGCCCTAATTGCATATCTATAGCATATCTGAAGCATTTATAGCATATCTGAAGCAGTTAGATTTATCGTATAGTCTACTTCAAAGACAAGTGATGTTGTACGTACTTTGGCAGGAAGAGCTCAACATCAATTTGAAGAAGTACGTTTACCTTCATGTGCAGCCCAAGGTAATCTTCTTAGGGTTTGTGTTAGCATCAAATAAATAAAGTTTAAGCCGGCTCTGAGAAGATAAATGTGATTGTGGATTGGCCCATGCCAACCAACTTCCATGGGATTGGGAGCTTCCATAAACTTGCTGAGAAATATTTTGTGCACCGTATGTATCCGGTGCAATAAAATTGATGTAGAATATATCATGTTATTCTATTGGATCACGTAACCCTCACTTTTCAATGCTCATTAAATATTTATATTTTATTTTTGATTTGAAATTTTGAATAACAAAATATCTCTCTATCCTGAAAAATTATGACATTCCGTGGTTTGTTTATGACATCCTGTAATATGTTATGACATCTTGAAGACATATTATGACTTTCTGAAACAGAAAGTTATAAGGAGGGAAGAGTATTTTCGTCATTGAAAATTATGAATTTGGTAGAAAATGCTGTTCTCCCCTTGTGACTTCCTATTTTCAGAAAGTCATAATATATGTCTTTAGTATGTCATAAACAAAACACGGGATGTCATAATTTTTACAGAATAGAAGGATATTTTGTCATTCAAAATTTTAAATCAAAAAATGAAATTGACGCATTTAATTCGTGTAACTAGCGCATTTAATTCGCATTGGAAAGCATGACTATGTGGTCCCATAAGAAGAAACGGTGCACTATTATTGCACTGCATGCGGTGTGCAAAAAATTTCTTTAAACTTGCTACTTTCAATAGACACCATTCACAACATCATGAGCACCATCACATTGCCAACCACTGAATGCATGAAGCAAGACCTATTCAACTGGACAAAAGTGGCACATAAGGCTTTCAAGCTAATCAAAAGAAGGTGATGAAATCTCAAATTTTTGTATGCATAATTTTAGCAAGGTATTTAAAGTCGGTTGTGGTGCTTCACAAGTTAGGATGGGTGGAGCTCTGTGTGAAGGAGGTCACCCATGTGCATGTTTTAGTGAGAAATTTTCGGTTGCCAAGTACTCAACCTACGATTTGGAGTTATATGCTTTTGTCCAAGCCCTGAATCACCGGCAACATGAGGCCCTCCGTATTTATTCTTGGATAATCAAGTTCTTGACGTACCAAGTGGAGTAACTATGTGTACCTCCCAATTAGGTAGAGGGCCGCAGTCAGGTACAAAGTTCTTAATGCCTTGAGTTGAAGAGCATGATCACTCAAACAATATTAGTGAAAGTCATGGGATTTGAAGAAATCAAGTCCTAGCATCAAGATGACAAGAAGTTTGGCCCCATTTACAAAGCTTTTTAAGATGCACAAGCTATAGACGAACCAAGATACCTGATCCAGGATTGGTATCTTTCATGGCAACCATCTTTGCATTCTATGGATGAATGACAAAAGAACTGGGTGCTTCGAGACCTATGTAGATAAATTGATGACAAATGATTATTACTTTAGGATTTATGTAGATGGATGAATGATAAAGGAGAGGATGCTTTGAGATCTATGAGATGAATGATAAAGAATAGAACATTTTGAGATTTGTTCAAGCTGATGAATAATAGATGATAGAGTACTTTGAGATCCATACAAATAGATGGATAACAGAGAATGGAATATTTTGATATCTATATAGGTGGATGGATGATATGGAGCGCTTTAAGATTTATGCAGATGGATGGTTCATATAGGGTTTTGAGATCTATACCGATAGATAAATAACAAAGATGGACACTTTTGAGATCTATGCAGGTGGATAGATAAATAGAGAATGAAGTGCTTTAAAAACTATACAAATGGATGAACGACAAAGAATAAAGTTCGTTGAGATACCTCAGGAAGATAAATAATAGAGGATGAAAGCTGTGAAATCTATGCTGGTGGATGAATGATATGTAGGATAGATTGCTTTGAGACCTATATAGGAGGATAAATGATAGAGGATAGAATGTTTTGATATTTATGTAAGTGATGGATGATAGGATAGAGTCTTTTGATATCCATTCAGACAGATAAATAATAGAGAATAGAATGCTTTGAGATTTGTGTATGTAGACGAATGTTAAAAAATAGAGTGCTTTGAGATCTGTATAGATAAATAATGATAGAAGATAGAATACTTTGAGATTTGTATAAGTAGATGGATAAGGATGGAGCACCTTAATATCTATGTAGATAGATGGATAATAGAAGACAAAGTGCTTTAAGATATGTGTAGATGGATGAATGATATAAGATAGAGTGCTTTAAGATCTGTGCCAATGGATGGATGATAGATGGAGTGCTTTGAGATCAATGTAGATGGACGAATGATAAAGGATGGAGTCCTTTGAGATTTGTGCAAGGGATAGAGTGTTCTAAGATCTGTGCATATGGATGGATGATAAATGATGAAGTGTTTTAAAATCTATGTAGGTGGATGAATAACAAAAGGCAGCATACTTTAAGATTGTACGAAAAGATACATTCTGGCTTCTTTGAATCAAGGATATTTTTATCTTTTTCTTACTCCATTAATAGCGTTAGGATCTAAAGAAACTGTTGGGCCATATTACAATAAATTTGAAGTTTTGATGGTTAATTAATATTTTTTAATTTTACGATCTGAGCGTAAAATGACCAACCTTGGAAGGATGTCTCTATAATTTTTTCTAATTCTATTGAAAATTTATACCCACCTTCTTATATTTGGCAGATATAATTTTTATGCAGATTTTCATCCACATGAAATTTCTATGTGCACCTTTATGTGTTAGTCCGCAAATAATTTCTATAAGGAATTAGTCCATTTGAAAATTTCATGCACACCTTTATATATTGGCCACATATAAATTCTCTATGAATTTTTGTCTCTGTAGAATATTTTTGTGCACCTTAGGTGCATATAATTTCTATGCAGATTTCCCTCCACATGAAAAATTTGTGTAGCTATATGTATTAGTCCTTAAATAATTTTTATGTGGATTTAGATCCGCATGAAAATTCTATACTCACTGTGAGACCTAGCCTCATGTTCAATAGCCCAACCTTTTGGCCCAGCCTGACACCAAATTGAAGGCCTGAAGGCCCATCCTATATCCAAACAAGATAGTCCCTTACTCGAACACAGACGAAAGAGGAGAGTTCTCCTCCATAAATTTCATCGGAGGCTAGGAAACATAGCCTCCACTCCTACCTCCAATTTTTCCTCATCAAAAATCACCATAGCCACCGCCCTCTTCTTTGCTTTCCTCCTTTTGGTGCCAATGGTTTAGGCTCATTACGACTGCCAAAAATTACAGCCAAGCCCTCGTTGGAATCCCAAGTAAGGACTCTGATCTTTTCTCTTCACTTCATTATTCATAAGCCCTAGTGCTGGAAAATCCAAGGGTAAGAGGCATTGTTTATCCTTTATTTTTGGATACGAAAGATCCCTTTATTTTTCTTTTCTAGCCTTCATCACTGCTAGTGCTTGTTATCGGAGATGGAGACTTATCCCTTGTGCCACTCTTGGTCATTGCTAGAGCCCCATTGCTAGGAACCATAAAGATGAGGAAAAATGATCGATACCCTTATTTTTGGCCACTCCTTTTCTGTTTGTCGTTGGCTGTCGATAGCCTCTTGTTGCCGGTCTTCTGACTGTCAACCACCACCATGGCCACTTGGATGCAATCCTCATCTTCTTTCTTCTTCCTCCTCTTCTTCTTCTTTATTCCATTTTCTTATTTAATCTTTGTCCTATCACTTCTTTTCTCTCTCTTCTCAAGCTTTGTCTCTCTCTAGTTAGTGGGTAGCCCCAGGGGGTCCCTCTCTTGTAACACTCATTGATCTCGATAGAGTAGTCTTGGCACTTGGCCACCAAGGAGCACCATAGTCTTCACTTTGGTCTTTGTTGAATCCCACTATTTGAGCATTCTCAATCATTGTAAGTGACTCATACTTTGGTTTGACTTTGGGTTTGATGGTATGAACTTGAACGGATCGACCAAATTGTTAGGCCTTACCACCTAGCCATCCTTATCCTCTTCATCCTTGTCACGTCTGAAGTCATATCCTCAAAATGCCTAAATTTTGATTTTGCTGGACTTCTAAGATAATGATAAATTTATTACGATGTTGAATATGTGAATCCGACTCATTTAACTGAAGTGTAATTTTGAAGCAAGCAGAGATGATTGACTTAATTTTCAAAGTATATATGTTTCTAATGATTTTAAAAATTATAATTAGTTTATTAATTTGATTATGATTTTATTTTATATTTGATTAAGTGGATCAATATGCTATTATTACGGTCATAATTATTCTAAAATATATTATACATTTTGCTTTTTAATTTAGATGAATTTTAAAAATTTGACTAGGTAATTTATGAAATTTATTTATTTATATATATATATTCTCAGTGTGGATATAATCTGTCTCTACTTATAAGGATTATATATTGGTCTTGTTGATTTATGATCGGAGAAACTAGTTTTGACATCAAGCCACTAGTAATTAGAATAGTGATATCTATTATCTGATATTTTGTGCACCATATATTTATTATCTAATCCATGCTATTGGGTTATGTGGCCATACTTGATGTTGAGTTTATTATCAATTTATAAAAATAATTTTTTAAAAAATATGTGTATTATTTGAGATTTAATTTCTTTTTAATTAATATTATTCTATTTGATTATCTATTTGTTGGCATGTCTAAACACTACTTTAATATATTATATTACTTACTGGATTAGTATAATTAATTATTCTTTTTTCTATGTTTACATCCTAGATCATAATTGCTCTAGATGTTGGAGAGTGCGTTAGATTGTTTCAAGATTTTTGAGTCATCCAAACTTCTAATTTATCTCAATTTAGTCTTGGATATTTTATTCGGTTTGCATAATAATAATTGATTGAAATATTTTGATTTTTACTGCTTTCATATATTTGCCTGTGAGAATTCGGATCTCTATTAAATTATTTTTTTTGAGAATTGAAAAATTCTTATTACTTTGAATTACTATGATTTGATCAGCAATCTTGTATGCTTGCATGACCTACCCTGCAAGCATGCAATATTTGTTATGTTCTGAATTTAGGGTATAATAGAAATTCATATATTTGGCCGTATATAATTTCTATACAGATTTTCTTCCTCATGGAATTTTTATGTGGAGCTTCGTTTGTTACTCCGGGTATATCTTCTTTTTGCATGTGCATCCATATGGAAGTTTTATGCATTTCTTTGTTCATTTGTCTGCGTATAATTTCTGCATTGTTCATTTGTCTGCATAAAATTTCTATGCAGACTTTCTTCCGCACGCAAATTACATGCACGTGTTCATTTTTTTGCCGCATAAAAATGTTATGCCATATTTTACCCAGAATTTACATGGGGACCTCCACAAAAATGTTTTCCACCTTATGTCTATGCGATCATCCGATTATAGTATTTTATGCGGGCATACCTATAGTAATTTTATGCGCACATCCACACAATGCTTTTTTTTTTCTCTATTGATGGGCATACCCGATTTTTTATGCTTCCACCCTGCACATACTGACAAAGTCGGCAGGATTGCTTCCGGAATTATGATGAGCTCATAAACTAATATCTTCTAAGTAATTCAAATTCCATAAGGATCCATTCAGAAATTTTTCTTTTAGATTAAGCTTTACGGGACGTTTCTAACGGGGGCTTAAAACTATAAATGTCCCAATCAGCAACTTTTAAATAATTGCCCTAACGACCTAACCCTAGAAATCTATCAAGTTTCTTGGATCGAACATCGGTGGGTCCGTTCTATAAATGTCCCAATCAGCAACTTTTAAATAATTGCCCTAATCACCTAACCCTAGAAATCTATCAAGTTTCTTGGATCGAACATCGGTGGGTCCCGTTCGTCTCTATTTTCGTATCCATGGCGACCATTTCCTGTTCCTTCACTAAACTCCTCGTTCCTCCATCACCAGCAGTGGAGAAGAAATAGAAAAAATGGGCATAGCAGGAGAAGTAGGGATCAAAGATGATGAAGGGATTTGGGAATTGGAATTCCATAATACATCATTATCCAATGATCATGAGGTTTTTGTTGGGTTAGCCCTAATCTCTGGGAGCAGGCATTGGACTGATTTCAATTTAGGTAACTCATTTTGCACCCTTTTATGTTTTGGCTACTCTTTTATCCACAACATCTTATCTAACGATCTAATTCCACCCGACCATTAATGCTAATTGTTTGATTTCATGCGAGAAAGAGTGAAAACTGTTCGTTGTCGTAATGCTATTTTTTTTTGGTAATTTTGTGGTAATGTATTTAAGAATCATGATTGCTTCTCATTTGGATGTTGATATAGTCCCATAGACAGTAATAATTTAATATGGCAAGCTTCATCTCTAGCTAATATTAATGCTCAGTCGCATGAGGTTTGGACATGAAGTGATAGGGCTGATGGAAAGTATGATGCTGATGGTACAAAACAGCTCACCAAACGTACCCCAACTTGCAAACAGGACTGAAGAGCCCAAAATAGATGGCTGAGCTGTCGGTTTGAGATGAAACCCCTGGATTCCATGTCCAGGAGATGGTAGATTCTGTGGTTTGTTAATTTTATTTTTCACAAGTTTTTGGAAGAAAAGAGGAAAACTCTTGTTTCGACAAGTTCCTCAAAATCAGTTAAAATATTTATCTCATGACCATTGATGAACTAGACAATTGGGATTTGCTGGGAAACCATATCACAATTCCAAGCAGTTTCTTCAGGCTATAGCAGCCAAATAGAAATCCTGTTCCCTCTCACCTGTTCTGGAAAACAAAATGTAATAAAACCCAAGTGTTCCCTCTCACCTGAAACCTGTTTTACAAAGATCGGACTTCATCAAAATTCCTGTTAATGAGACCGTGAGGCAATCAAACAATCCCTGTGCAAAATCTACACTACCAACCACTGCAAGCTTTGGTCAACCATTACCGGACCATTATACGATCGGCCCCTGCCCAACCCGATTAGACATGGACAAAGAGGCCAAAAGAGAGGTTCGTGAATATAAATATCGATCTTAAACCAAACTCAAACCAGATCAACTGGATGTAATGGCTCAAATATGAGATAATATACATTGTGCACAAAATGCAAATATCCATGATGCTTACAACTCTGTTTTGTGCACTTAATTTCGTGTCAATAATACAACTCCATCTACAATAAAAGGTAAACTCCAATTTAATAGATACAAAATAATATAACCAACATTGGTTAGCTTTAATAGAAACAAGTAACAGGAATCAAGATTCATATTTCATGGAGGGGTGCATTTGAAGAAAAGGTGCAGCCTTACAATACAAGAGCCATAAATAAAGCCTCAGGTTAGCCATGATACTAGCACCACTAGTGCCCTTTAAAAAATATTGGTAAAAATTAGTAACAGCGGCATTCATGCACAAGCAGATGCACTCAGTTTAGCCATTATTTTGCATCCATCCATGCCCCAAACACCTTGAGAGAATTCATGATTACACCAATTGACTTCAGATGATGCAGTGAAATTAGAGACAAACAACTTGATGACATGAGCTCAAATTGCACTTGACACGCTCACTACCTATTAAAATTATGTTCTTAAGTCAATTGGCTTCTTGTAAATCATTAGATTTGTATATGAATTATTGATCAATGAATAAATTATTTGAAATTTCATCACAAAGTGTACATCTTCATTATTAGAATTTTTGTGTTGTGATGAAATCCTTAAAACTATATTATGATGGATAAAAGAGGATTTATCGAATAGTTCTTAAATATGTTCGCGACCAAATGATACGTCATTAATAAGACGATGACGTTTACTGAGCGTAGGTCGTTGTATGCCATATAGATTGGTTGTCTTCGTAATCAAGAAATATGATGACACTGGTATGGCATACAAATGAGATGTAGGAGTACATCGTCATTGAACAAATGACTCACATGCTGAGCACTCTACTATCAAGAGCAGCTCATGAAATATATGGGCATAAGTATCCCTTAGACCTGAGATCACCATAGTGACTTGCAAACAACTCACTGTGTTTTGGTGCCAAACTATCTGCATTTCTAATGCAGTGACGGAAGGCTACTGGATACTATCAAATACTTACGAAGTCTGTGTATGGATCAAAATGGGATTGACCCTCCGAATTATAGGAGTTAATGATTCACTATATTTCAGTTTAGTAAAATCTTGATCAGGATAATCTATGCGATGGATTTAGAAGATTGAAATATGATGTGGATGACTGTTTCAGGATTGACAGTTAAACCCTAGGTCACCTTGAGTATTAAGGTCAAAGGGATGAATTATGCAGTAATCATATATAGAGGTTCTTGAATATTACTTTGCAAATATTTGATCAATCCAGATATCGGATATCATTGCTAGATGGTTACTTCAATTAGTATAGGAAGGAGTTTCTATACTACCGACTTAGTGTTCGAACCTATGGAGCCACGCACAAAAGTCAAACAATATAGAAAAGAATTGATCGAATATTTATATGTTTAATTGAAAGTATAAGACTTGATTGAACATATAGATTAACTTAATTAAAAATTAAATTATAGGTCATATGGAATTAAACACTGACTATGTTCAGCTAGCACTGTGCATGAGGTGTTGGTTTGATTTCAGAAATAATTAAATCAAATCAATAATTCAAGCAATTATATGAGATTCGATATAAGTCCTAATTACTTTAGATTAGATCTAATTTAATTAATTAATTTTATTATGGTTTGATTGGATTAATTTATCAAGTTGGACTTAGACAAGATCCTAATTAGATTAGGATCAGCAATCTTTTCAAAATTAGTTCGAATCAGATCCGAATTGGATTCGAATTGATCCAAATCTGAATCAAATCTGATTTGGTGCACTTAACCACTTTTTTCAGCCATTCTCTCACCATGTGGATTTTACCAAGGTGGTTGAGAAGGGGCTAAAAATAGCCCCCTCTCTTTGGGCATGCGACATAGTGAAGGCAGGCATAAGTTGGCGCCTCTCCTACTTAGAATAGGAATCTTTATGTTTTAGAGAGTTTGAATTTGATTCAAATATAGATAGTCCTATTTCTAGTACCTTAAGGAGTTTGATTTGATCTAAAACTTCTTACCTATATAAGGAGGGGTGTGGAGAAGAGAAACAAGGAATCAATCAACCAATCTAGGTGTGAGAAAGGCTTGGTGACCCTTTCCTTGGACGTCATCTCTCCCAAGGCATCTCTCTCCTTCTTGGAGTCCTCCCTCCCTTTGTGACAGCATGTGGGCTGTTCCAAGGGCTTCAAATCAAATCTCAAGTGTTCTTCTCTCTCCTCTCTGAAAAATACATTCATCCCTCTCTTCTACAGAGTTTGGCGTACACATGAAATAGAGGATCTGCGTATTTGGATCTCGCAAAACATATTGAGTGAGGAGCTCCTTTAATCTTGATCCTTTTCCACTGTGAATCAAGGTGAGAATTCATAAGCATTATGAAATTTAATTTTAATCTATTCTACCTTCCTGATATCCGATACGATCGAACGAACTTTTTCTTCAATTGGTATCAAAGCCAATCCTGTATGTCATGATCGCATAGTCAAATTTTGAGATTTTTTTGATTTTTTTTATTTAGTTTTGAATTAAATTTTTAATGTAATTAAATCTTGATCTCTTCTAATATTTTTTTTATATTTTTTATCTGATTTTGATTAGAGTATCGAATCAAAATCAGCCCCTGAATCTGGACTACTGAAAATCTATTTTCGCAAAAATTTTCTATGCAGATTTTTGTGCTGATTTAATATCTGATTATATATAGATTTAATTCTATTTTGATAAGTTTTTTGTGATGTAATTCAATTAGAGAATTGATGTTGAATCAGGCTCAGATCTGAATTTGTTTGACTAAGTTTTAGCTCTGATTTCAGCATAATATCGATATATGTTTAATCATATGTCTAACCAAATTTTTTATACAATCATACATATATTTAGAATAGATTTCTATATTATTTAGATCTAAATTAATAATTTTATATATTGTATAAAGTATGTTCAGATCTGAAATATACTTATGCATTGATATAATAATATTGGATGCTCATCATATTTGTATGATCATGTGCATGCATGGATTGTATGACAATTTACATATTTATGTAATTAGTTTTAAAATTAGATTTCAGATTTTAGTAATCCAGTACTCGAATTGAAAAGATCACCAAGCTGTCCAATCATAAGAGCAAGTGAGATTTAAAGATCCTCTCTTTCTATTTGATGGGGTGCTTTTATGATGTGTAGGGATGCCATTGTATCAAGTCTCATGATGAAAATAATG
>KE505255.1:259872-271759 GCA_000441515.1 Elaeis oleifera
ATTCATGTAATGGATTTGAAAGATTGAAATATGATGTGGATGACTGTTTTAGAATTGACAGTTAAATCTTAGGTTATCTTGAGCATTAGGATCAAAGGGATGAATTATACGGTAACCATATATCGAGGTTCTTGAATATTACTTTACAAATATTCGACCTATCCAGACGTCTGATATTATTGCTAGATAGTCACTTCGATTAGTATAGAAAGGAGTTCCTATACTACCGGCTTAATGTTCGAACCTATGGAGTCATGCATAAAAGTCAAACAATGTAGAAAAGAATAGATCAAATATTTATATATTTAATTTGAAAGTATGAGATTTGATTAAACATATAAATTAACTTAATTAAGAATTAAATTATAGATCATATAGAATTAAATACTGACTATGTTCAGCTAGCACTACGCATGAGGTGCTGGTTTGATTCCGAGGATGAATTAAATCAAATCAATGATCCAAGCAATTATGAGAGATTCGATATGAGTCTTAATTACTTTAAAGCAGATTTAATTTAATTGAACTTAATTTTATTAAGATTTGATTGGGTTAATTTATCAAGTTGGACTTGAACAATAATTCTAATTGGATTAGGATCAGCGGCCCTTTCAAAATTAGTTCGAATGGAATTCAAATTGGAATCGAATTGATCCAAATATGATTTGGTGCACTTAGCCACTTTTTTCAATCATTCTCTCACCTTGTAGGCCGATCAAAGTGGTTGGAAGGGGCTTGAACAGCTCCTCCCTTGTGCGTGTGGCACAGTGGAAAGAGGTGCAAGTTGGTGCTTCTCCTACTTGGATTAGAAATCTTTATGTTTTAGGGAGTTTAGATTTGATTCAAACATGGATAATCCTATTCCTAGCATCTTAAGGAGTTTGATTTGATTTAGGATCTCTTGCCTATATAAGGAGGGGTGTGGAGAAGAGAAATAAAGAATCAATCAACCAATCTAGGCGTAAGAAATGCTTGGGCATCCCCTCTCCCTGGGCGTCACCTCTCCCTGGGCGTCTCTTTCCTTCTTGGCATCCTCTTTCCCTTTGTGGTGGCGTGTGGGCTGTTCCAAGGGCTTAAGATCATATCTCAAATATTCTTCTCCCTCCTCTTTGAAGAAGACGTTCATCCCTCTCTTTTACAGAGTTTGGCGTACACGCGAAGTAGAGGATCCGCGCATCTGGATCTCGCGAAGCATATTGATTGAGGAGCTTCTTCAACCTTGATTCTTTTTTTCTGTGAATCAAGATAAGAATTCATAGGCATTATGAAAATTTTAATTGCTAATCTATTCTACCTTTCTGACATCCGATATGATCGGACGGATTTTTCTTCACTACCATCTGTTCAATTTTGCAAAATACTAGTAGATTTTAATATGTGAATATTATATCAAGAAAAGACAATTAACCAACACTTCACACATTGCAGTTTAAGTTCTTCCATTATACAAGAAAGAATGACAATATTTAATGTTAACAGTGTCAATTCAGCATTTCATGATTATTCCAACTGAATAAACAAGTGCCGTTGATGTGAAAAATGTTCAGACAGCAATGTTCCTTCATATGCGCAAATACAATGTAGTAGCCAAAATTAAGCCGAGACTATGCAGTCAATGGCGTAGAATCATGTGGAGGATTAGTCATAAACCATACAAAATATGCATAAAATAAATTACCATACCAATGGATAAAGATCCGATGAGGATGATAGCCATCCACTGATACCAGCAGCAAAACAAGCCAATAATCAACTTGACCTCTGCAGCTACAAGGGTAGCAACAATCTCATACAAGCAACTTGTAATATCCACCAGACATTCCAACCTATTAGTTCACAGCTACAGGCATAGGCTGCATCATCAAATTTGATGGCATATATATGGGATAAGACAATATATATGAAAGCATTGATTTTCTTTGCTTCAATCATCTTATTGGATCAATCTTCTTTCCTGCACATTGAAGTAGTTTCTTGCACATAAAAACTAGATGGCCTTTTCAACTTTACACATATAATGTTGGCATTTAGTGTGAACCTTCAATTTCGAACTGTCATTGGCAGTTTGGCAACAAAAGTGCTCTACAAATATTTGTCATTGTTACGGCAGTATCATCAACCAAATTGCATTTGAAACAAAGCATCTAGAACCATAGGCAGATAATTTGTTCTTGTAGACAAGAAATTGATCCCAATAAGGGAAGATTTAATTCAAAAAAAAAAAGAAGAAAAGAACTCTGCAATAGCTTTCTTGCATAAATTCTAAAAATTTTCTCTAAGAAAGTCTTGTCACTTCATGCTATGCCATATGTGAATACATTATACATTTGCACTCGGTCCAAAAGAATGTGTATCATTATATTCTGAGTACAGTAAATTTAAGTAAATGACAAAGCACTAAACAAAGCCATTGAACATTTACGATGAGATTCTTTATTTTTAAACAAAAAAAGTACCACATATAAAGTATCAGAAGAAACAGAAAATTACTTATTCACATTAAGGAATAGCCACTGCCATTGCCAACCGGGGTAACAAAAGTATTTCTTCACCTGCCCTTTAAGACTACATGACTAATGCTTAGTGAAAAATCATGCATGTAAGAGACCATAGGAGTGTAAATCAAATGCTACGAAAGGACCGGCCGAGGGGTAACCAAACACACCTCAACCCACACGGCACACAAACACAGTGAAAATAGAGATCGTTTTTGTAGAGGAAAAAAATTTGAACAAATGTAGAACGCAAAAAAGAGGAGAAGATAATCAAGTAATAAAATAAGAGAAAAAAAAGTATACCAAGTATAATGTGGTTCGGCCTATCAATTGGCTTACGTCCACAGACAAAACCTCCTCGACAATTCTTCTATTAAAATTTCACAGCACAAGAAGTATAAAATTGATAAAAGATACAAGAAACTCTCTTTACAAGAAAAATCTTATTTTTCCCTCAAAAAGGGCCTCATGCCGCTCTAAATGCGTCCTGATACCAAACTCTGTTGCCACAGGTTATTTTAAAACCCAAATTGAGTCTAAAACGGAGTCTAAACAGTCTCTATCTTCGATCAAGATTCAAAACCTCTGCCAGCCATTTGATCATATCCCGGAAGCAATCCCGCCATCGAATTGCACAACAAAGCCTCAGATCACGCCCGCTTGCTTTCGCGCCATCTGATCGCACTCATCAGTGCAGATCAACGCCAAAAACCTCGTCGGTCCATGCATTAGCACCGTGGATCGTGAGAAATGTCAGGGAAAACTATGCCGGTCCACCGTGGACCGCACGAAACCCCTGAAAATGAGCACTCCGCCTGTGTGCTTGCTGGGCCAGCCTGTGCGGACCTGTGCACCTATGAGCCTCCTTTCATGGGTTTCTCCACATGAGCTTCAACCTCATCAATTCTTCTACTTGAAGACATATGTCGAACTCCAAAAAATATCATCTCTAGAGGCCTTGCTAACCTCCCACTCCTCACATAGCTCCAAGATCGAGAGAAGCTTTGCTCCAATTTAACTTCTCTTGAGTCACCAGCTTCGTCAACACATCCCCTGAGTTTGGATCGGTATGAATTTTCAACAGTGAGACTAAACTATCATCCATCATGTCTCTCACAAAGTGATAACAAACGTCGATATGCTTCATCTGAGAGTGAGACGCTGGATTTTTCATTAAGTACAATGCATTTTGATTATCAAAATTCACCTCATTACATCTTGCTTCATCTTGAAGTTTTCAAGAAGCCTTTTGAGCTAGATAGCTTCTTTACATACGTGTGCCACCGCAATATATTCTGTCTCTGTCGTTGATATTGCTACTATTGACTGAAGCTTAGATTCACAGCTTATAGCACTACCATCTATAGAGAACATATAGCCTGTGGTAAATCTCCTCTTGTCCCAATCTCCTGCAAATCAGAATCCACATAACCAATGCACTCCAAGCCTACTGAACCATAATAGCATGAACAATTAGTCATCCCCCTTAGATACCAAAGGATCCACTTTACTGTTTTTCAACGGTCGCTATCTGGATTTGCCATACACTGGCTCACAACTTCCACTGCTTGCGCAATGTCTGATCTTGTGTATACCATGGCAAACATAAGGCTCTCTACTATTGAATATGGTACACGGGCCATGCCAGCCTCTTTCGCTTCCATGCTGGGTGATTGCTTGATCGACAGTTTTAATTAATAAAAAATGAGATAGATACCGACTTTACATTCTGCATATTGAAGTACCGCAAAATCTTCTCCACACATCCCTTTTGTGAAAGCCAGACCTTCCTATTCTTCCTCTCCTGTAGCACCTTCATCCCGAGTATTGGTTCACAGCTCCTAAATCCATCTCGAACTTCCCAGCAAACTGAGTTTTCAGATTTGATATCCGACTCTTGCTATTCCCCATGACCATCATATCATCGACATACAACAGTAAGATATAGAAGCTCCCATTATCATAATCATAGAAATATGCACAATGATCTACCTCTAATCGATCAAATCTCAAACTCACAATAAAGAATCAAATCATTTTTACCAATATCTTGGTGTCTGTTTGAGACCGTACAATGATTTGTTAAGCTGACAAATCAACTCCTTATTTTTTCAACAAAACCTTCAAGTTGTGCCATATAGATCTTCTGCTCCAAGTCACCATACAAGAATACCGTCTTTACACCCATTTGCTCAAGCTCCAAATCCATGACTGTCGTGATCACCAAAACAATCCGAATAGTAGTTAGACGAACCACCAATGAGAAGATCTCATCAAAGTCAATTTTGACTTCGGAGCATAATCCTTTACCACTAAACGCGCTTTTAACCTCTCCATATTTTATCTATATCCTTCTTCACCTTATAGACCCACCAACATCCGATCGGACTCCTCTTCTTTGATAGAACTACAAGCTCCTAAGTCTTGTTCTTCCGAAGTGACTCCATCTCCTCCTTTATAACATAATGCCACTTTTCAACATTGGTGGACTCACAAGCCTCCCTATATGAAGTCAGCTCGTCCTCCACCAAAGCAACAAAGTATAAATATGGTTAGTAGAAGGAATGAAAGAAGTGACATAGTCATCATACCTGACGAGAGGTCTAATGACCCTCCTAGGCCGCTCGAACTCTGTTGACGGTTCTTCTGGTGAGATAGCATCCTCAGGTGATTGCGGAGCCTCCGCGCCCAGTTCATCATCAATTACCTCATCATTTACTTGTGCTTCCTCTACTTGCACCTCATCGTGTGCATCAAAGAACTCAATAGAAGTAATGGCTTCATCATCTTGCTTTTTCTTGGTGCCTTGAAAAGATTCTTCATTGAAAATGATATTTCGGCTAACAATGATCTAGTGGGTAGTTGGGTCCTACAATTGATACCCCTCTACTCCTTTAGCATAGCCAAGACAGATGCACCTCGAGAGTTTTTGTCCAATTTTGTCCTTTTTTCTTTTGAGATCCACACATATGTATCACATCCAAAGACACGGAGATAAAAATAATTTACAGACTTACAGCTCTAAAGTTTTCTAAAATTTCTAACCCAAATGATTTGTCAGCACTTGATTGATCAAGTAATAAGAGTGCTCACAGCCTCTGCTCAAATCTCTTGTCAAGTTTCGCAGAACTCAACATACTTCGAACCCTCTCCATAAGTGTTCTATTTAACCTCTCGGCCACACCATTTTGCTGTGGTATCCCAAAAACTGTGAGGTGTCACCGAATTTCATGCTCGTCACAAAACTTCTCAAATTTCTTAGAGCAATATTCTCCTCTATTATTTGAACGTAGGTATTTAATTTTAAACCCTTTTATTTCTACTAAAGCCTTGAATTTCTTGAAGATCTCAAAAATATCAGATTTTTGCTTTAATATGTATATCCAAGCCTTCCAAGAATAGTCATCAATGAAAGAGATGAAGTAGGAATACTCACCTAATGACCTATCGAGTGACTCCCATGTATCTAAGTGGATTAGCTCAAAAAATCCTTACTCTGCTGCTGCGATAAAGAGAAAGAAAGCCTTTTGTGTTTACCATAGATGTAATCTTCATAAAATTCTAGTGGCGCTGACTTGTACCCCGAAGAAAGCTCCTTATTTGATAATAATTGCAGCCCGCGTTCGCTCATATGTCTCAAATGACAATGCTAAACCATCGGGATACTATTTTGTACTTGCTACCACCACCTCTTCCACTTGAGTCTCTCCTATTAATTTAAAAGACCATCTATTTGCTCTCCTTTTATCACCACCAAACACCCTTTGCATACCTTCAGTTGATCTTTCTCTCTGACAAACTTCAAACCTTGCTTACAAAACTTTTCAAATGATAGTAGGCTCTTACGAAGTGCGGGAACATGCCACACATTAGAAACCGTCCGAACTATACCATCAAACATCTTGATCCGAACATCTCCCACTCCAATCACGGAATATGTTGTATTATTATCCAAATAGATAACTCCACCATCCCATGATTTGCATGTATGAAACCACTCCCTAAAAGGAGTCATGTGAAAAGATGCCCCAAATCTGAAATCCAATGGCGTGCAAGCTTGGATCTCTCCAATGCCATCAATGCATCACCATCTTTCGAAGTAGCCGAACCAACTTCACTTTCTGCTACATTGCCTTGAAAATTTTTCAATTCAGATTTTGTATCAGCTCCTTTAGCCCGACAATCTTTTTTGCATATCCTAATTTTCACAATTCCAGTATTTCACCTTCTTCTGACTCTTGGATTTACATCTCATCTTCCTCAATCACCACGTTCCCTCTTGAAAGGCCTTCCCTATGCTACCATGGCCTCTCTCAAAGAGCTTTCTTGGCTAGATTTCTACCTCATCTACTCTGTTAGCAATGATGCAACAACTGACTCTATCTTGAGATTTCAATGTGACTCAAGTTCATAATGAGATTATCTTAAGATTCTGACATAGAACAATGTAGAATGCTAGCCTTCTCTTCATCTTCAATTCTCACGCTAGGGCCGCAAGCTTGCTTATAATGAAATTGAATACACTCAAGTGCTCTTGAATTGATGCCCCATCCTTCATCTTTAGATTATATAATTGCCACTTCAAATAGATTTTATTCACCAAAGACTTCTCTTCATAGAGGTTCTTCAACTTTTTCCAAACTCCTTTTTGCAGTAATCTCAATCTCGATATTAATAATACCGAATCATCCAACGCCAAGTAGAGGTTCGCCAGTACTAGCTTATCTTTCTCCTCATATTGCCCATCCATCATCTCTTGTAGTTTGCATTCTTTCCTTACAAAGCAACTTCACAACCATCCTTAATCAATATCGCCTACATCTTCATCTTCCAAAGTGTAAAGTTTGATCTGTCAAATCTTGATATCTCATATTTTGTTATCATCACTTTGTCCGTTATAGTTTCAAATCAAATCAACTACAAAAGAATCTCCCGGCTCTAATACCAAACTGAAAGGATCAACCGAGGGATAACCAAGCACACCTCAACCCACACGGTATACAAACACAGCGAAAACATAGATCGTTTTGTAGAGATAAAAAATTTGAACAAACATAGAATGCAAAATGAAAGAGAAGATAATCTAGCAATAAAATAAGAGAAAAAAAGTATACCAAATATAACGTAGTTCGGCCTATCAATTGGCCTATATCCACGGCAAGACCTCCTCGACGATTCCTCTATTAAAATTCCACAGCATAAGAAGTACAAAATTGATAGGAGATTCAAGCAACTCTCTCTATAAGGACTTTTTCCTCTCAACAAAGGGCCTCACACCGCTTTGGATGCATTCTAATACCAAACTCTGTTGCCATAGGTTATTTAAAGCCCAAAAATGAGTCCAAAATGGAGTCTAAATAGTCTCTATCTTCAATCAAAACTCAAAACCTCTGCCAACCGTTTGATCAAATCTCGGAAGCAATCCCCACCATCGAACCGCACAAACAATGCCTAAGATCACACCCCCTTGCTTCCATGCTGTCCAATCACGCTCATCAGCATAGATCAATACCAGAAACATCATCGATCCACGTGTTAGCATCATGGACCACGAGAAACGTCAAGAAAACTACATCGGTCCATCGTGAACCGTATGAAACCCTTGGAAAATGGGCACTCCACTCGTGCGCTCGTTGGGCCAGCTCGCACGCGCCCACACACACTTGCAGGCCTGTGAGCCTCCTTTCATGGGTTTCTCTGCATGGGCTTCAACCTCATCATGCTAAACAATTGAACCGAAGAATTTTTATTACTATAAAAACATGCATAAAACCTTAATTGTTCAATAAATTAGCTTTCTCTAAAAAGACAAATTCAAGTGAATGCATTAAAATTTTCAACAAATAGATATCAAATTAATGTTTGAAACTATAATAATTAGACAAGTAGTTGATTCAACAGGACAATTGTAAAATATAAAACTAGATTACTCTAGTCATAAAAGCATCAGTCACCAAATTTAAAGTTTTATATTACCTAAGATGAATGAATGTCCATTACAATTGAAAGAAATAAAGAAAATATAAAAAGCTACATCATATAAGGAGACACAAAAAAAGGGAGGTTTATCACTTGTTTATGCTATCATCATCATCGTCTCGATGACTACTGAAAGTATCGGACCCCCATAAGAAACTGAAAAAAAACTAAGTTGAGAATATAAAAATCTATATGTACAACTCATAAAGCCTATACAATAAAATATATGTAAAATAATATAATATCTAAAAATTATATATAACTAATTATCTGATGTGGGGCAAAATCACATAAAAAAGATGTAATCTAATCAACCTGAGTCTCAATGACATTATCTGTATCTGATAGGTGTACCTCAGCACCTCTACCTGTATGTCATGTCTCTGATTCATCTCCTATAAATGTATCTCATATCTTTGTGTCATCTCCTATACATGTGTCTCATATATCTGTATCATCTCCTATACATGTGTTTCTAGCTTATGGGCCTCTATGGTGCTGCTGCTCTATCTACACTCCTGAGTATATTTACTCATTACAGATAACTGAGTAGGGGTGACTCCAACTCCATAACCCTTCACCTTGGCCATAACACTCTGGTCCTATTAGCTCAATGAACACCTGATCTCAACATGACTGTACTCCATAGATGATGATAACTTATCGATACACTCTGCAATAAGCATTATTGTCCTATCCTATATATTAAATAACAGACCTGCATATTAATGATAAAAAAAAGATAATATAAATCATTTAACAAATAGATCAATACATACCATCAGATCTCTAGACTCCTCATCTATAAAGCTGCCATTCGATAGGTATGAGTCATCCTATAAAACTCAACTTCACAAGACTCCCTCCCATGCTTCTTCATCTACACAATAAAAATATATGTTATATGATATATGGTCCATTATATATGATATATGATACAAGATATATCATTATACAAGATCTACAGAAAGAGATATACACATTGCAGCCTATTAATGCATTATATTCTTTTAGTATCAAATATGTAGAAATTATTGTGCTCTAATACCACTTATTGAGGGAGGAAGAAAGAAGAAAAAGAGAGAAAATACTATAAACAAATTAAGATAATGTGGATTGGCCTCAAACCTACCTCCATGGGACGTGCAAGCTTCACTATGAGAGAAAAAAAATCAAACAAATATAAGAGAAACTCACCACTCAACCCTTATACAAAGATATCTCAACAAGAAGCTCCAAAACTCTCACAAAAGCTCTTTGAAATCTCTTTTGAAGCCTCTCTGTACTATTAAGATATCACCAACTACCCCAACACAACAAACGGCTCATCAATTGGAGCTATATAGGCTTCAGAATCTCCAAAATAATATTTCAGTAGAATAACAAGTCTAAAACAAATCCTAAAACCCTTCTGGACCGTCTGATCATGATCGGCTCAATCTAGAGCCATTCGATAATGCATATCAGTCCTGATGATGCCTGATCAAAGTTGAATTTCATCGTGGCCGTCCGATCACAATCAGCCACTCCAGAGCCATCGGATCGCTCCAAAACTGCAGCCGTCTGGTCGTGCAAAGACTTCAGCCATCAGATCCCCATCGCAAGCGATGCCAGCCATCAGATCATGCAATCGATCCATGCGCTTACTTGTGAGCCATGACAAAGTGCGGTCCACCATGGACTGTGAGGTGTAAATGGACCTGAGCCCATGCTCGTGCCTATCTGGGCTGGCCCAGCTCACCAACACCCGGTCAGCCCACGCACTAGCACGCTGTCGGCCCATGCGCCAGCATGCTGCCAGGCCTGGCCTGCATCACCGCCAGCCTGCATCGGCCCGTGGGACCCTCCGACGACATGTGGGCCATACCAGATCCTTCCAAGCTTCCTTCGAACATATCTCCTCTATTTGGACTCCGTTTGGACTGTTTTTGGGCTCATTAGACTCCGTTCGTCATTCTGAATCTCGTTCTTGATTTATTGTGGATCGAATCTCGAGATATTTTTCTCAACAATCTCTACCTCGACTTGATGTTCGGCCTCCACTTGTCTTTGAGAGTCTGTGATCCATCTTGCTCTCTTGCCCTAGGGCACGTCTGCTATCTCAAAGATGGGCAAATGTGAGAGTCAAGCTAGGCCGCTCGATCCCACCTCCATCATGGGCTATGTCTACTTTGATCAAAGATCTACTCGAAAAATCTCCTACGGTAATAGAAACTTCACTCTGCGACGTCATCTCTCATTCTCCCATGTTCTCATCTTGTGCTCGATCCATCTCCACCTAGAGCTCCATCTCACATTGGACTCCCCTTGGGTCCCGAAGCTTTACCTCGCATTGGGCTCCCTATCAGGTAATAATATCCTCTTATCCTCTTTTCTTCTCTAATATCACCCTATCACTGCTCATAACCTTCAGGATTTTATTACCAGCTACCACCTATAGTCATTTGAATCCAGTCTGCTCAGTGAGATAAGATTCTTTCTGAAATTGGATATGTATCGACCTCACCCAATCTCCTTACTACACCATCATGTGTCCCCTAGTTGACCATCCTGATACCTCTGATCGCACAGCTCGATCCATTCGACAGATAAATAATATCCTCACTGCTCTCCAGAGAGTCAAATAGCTCTTCTCTGCAACATACATGATGGGTGCATGCAAAATATAAAATCTACTATTGGAAAGAAGTAGATACCTCATCAGATATCAACAGGACATCATCCTCTGACTCGCTATTGGCCGTTGCTGCAGTAGCCCTTGTCCGATCTCTGAGTTGATGGCAATCTCTGACATAATTTTTTAACTCATCACACCGATAGTACCTGATCTTGCTGGGATCCCTTATCTTGGATCATAATCATCCTCCTCGTAATTCTTTGCCACTCCGTCTGCTGCTACCTGCTCCTTCAGAAATCACCAAAGCTGAGCTGCCACCATTTGAGCTCGAAGTCTAATTTTCTGCTTGAGGACCTCGTTCTGAAGAATCACTGCGGTGATCTCGTCTATCTTGATGGTGCTCTTCCCCACTAGAAGAGCAGTCATCAATGACTCATACGAAGAGAGAAATGATGCAAGCAAGACCAATGCTCTAATTTTCTCCTCAACCTTCTCACTTATACTGAGAAGATCGATAAGAATTTTTTGAAAGTGGCTGAGATGCTTCTGCACACTCTATCTCTCATCCATCCATAGTTGGTAGAACTACCTCCAGAGGAAGAGAGTGTTGGGAGGGACTTTGGCATGTACAACTCTCGAGCTTCAACCACAGCACCATCGGATAAATCTCATCAAGTATATAGATCATCAGCTCATCCGTCAGGTATATGTGGATGGTACTCACTGTCTGCATCTGTAGCTATTCACAGTATTTTTTTCTCATGGTNTTAGTAAAATTNTGTACCTAAAATCAATC
>KE505255.1:281887-297141 GCA_000441515.1 Elaeis oleifera
CGAAATTATTTCGAACCGATTTCGAATTGGACTCGAATCGGATCTGTTTTAGATGAGATATGAGTATTCCTATTTGCACTGGGAATACCCACTCATTAAGCACAACCAAAAATTGATTTGGTGCTTATTTGGGATGTCCCAAGTGGGTGTGAGAGTGGGTGCAAAGTAGATATCATAAGTGATGGCAATTATATCTCATATAGGAGTCCTTCTTTCATGAGTATCGGACCAATTCAAATCAGATTTGAATAAAGAGTCCTTCTCTCATTAGGTCATGAGAATCATCTATAAATAGAGAGGGTCTCTACCTATGGATGAAAGAAGAGAATAGAATAGCAAACTAATCAAATTAAGAGAAGAGAAAAAGAGAGAGAGACAGGCGTGTGAAGAGAGAGGTCCTTCATCTTCTACATCTCTTCCTTTGTTGCCGCCTCCTCTCCTTGAGTGTGGATCCTTCTTGAGCATCCTACCTATTGGTGTGAGGTGTCACATCATCACATCTCATCCCTCGATTGATTGAGTTGCAAAGCCAATTGGATTGGAGTTCATCCTGCTTTCTGCGGTGACTGACGTATATGCGATGTAGAGGGTCTGCATATCCAGGCCTTCATGAAGATTTATATCAAATAATTTGATATTTGATCCCTGGTTCTGCTGTAATTCAGGTAAGGATTTGATCCATAAACAAGTAGAATATTAAAAAAAATTTTAGATGCAACCTGGATATTCTGGAGAGAAACTGTTGCCTTCCCTTCACATGGTGGTCAGCTTCTTCTTATACAAGAAAGCATCGATCAACTCATGTTGGACGAGTACATCCTTCACCCTCACTTACCACAAGGAGAAATTATTCTTCCCATCAAATCGATTGATCTCTACCTTGATTGTGCTTGTCTTCTCCATCTCCAATCTCGATCAATACCACCTCTGTCTGGATCGTCTAGTACAACTTGTCCACGGTAACCAGACTCTGATACCAATTATTGTGCTCTAATACCACTTATTGAGAGAGAAAAAAGAAGAAAAAGAAAAAAAATACTACAAACAAATTCAGGTAATATGGATTGGCCTCAAACCTACTTCTACGGGGCATGCAAGCTTCATTATGAGAGAAAAAAAATCAAACAAATATAAGATGAACTCACCACTCAACCTTTGTATAAAAATCTCTCAACAAGAAGCTCCAAAATTCTCACAAAATCTCTTTGAAACCTCTCTTGAAGCCTCTCTGTACTATCAGGACGTCACAAGCTATCCCAATATAACAAACGACTCGTCAATCGGAGCTATATAGGCTCTAGAATCTCCAAAATTGCATTTCAGTAGGATACCGAGTCCAAACAAACTCTAGAACCCTTCTGGACCATCCGATCATGATCGGTTCAAACCAGAGCCGTCTGATCATGCATATCAGCCTTGATCATGCTTGATCAAAGTTGGATTTCATCGTGGTCATCCGATCGCGGTCGGTTCGCTCCAAAGCTGTTAGATTGCGCCAAAACTATGGCATCGATCCTCACAGGCGCACATCTGACTCATACGATCATGCAAAGACTCCAGCCGTCAGATCCCCATCGCAAGTGACGCTAGCCATCCGATCACGCAACCAGTCCATGGGCTCGCCTGTGAGTCGTGATAGAGCGTGGTCCACTATGGACTGCAAAGTGTAAATGGGCCTGAGCCCGTGCTCACACCCATCTAGGCCGACCTAAAGCGCTGCTAGTCCACGCGCCAGCACGCTATCGGGCCTGACCCATATCGCCACCGGCTTGTGCCGGCCGATGGGGCCCTTCGACAGCCTGTGGCCGTACCAGCTCTTCTCGGACTTCCTTGGTGCGTATCTCCTCCATCTGGATTCTATTTGGACTGTTTTTGGGCTCTTTGGATTCCGTTCGTCGTCCTGGACCTCGTTCTTGACTTATTGTGGACCAAATCTCAAAACATTTTTTCTCGACAGAAATATCATTCAGCATAAATCTTGCAAGCACTATCTTCATGGAAATATCCTTGAAAAATTAATAGCTCTTTGTATTATCTTAATTTGTATTGTACATCAGATCGTGTGTATATTAGAGCTAACCTACTCATCAAATATGAACTTTAAACGTGTACGTGGTCACCTATATTTTCCCATGTAGATTAAAATTCATCAATTAATTAATAGTTCTTTGTATTATCAGCAATGCATAAACTGCGCACTACTGATAAGGTGCTATATTTTTAATCCAAGCGTGGTAAGGGTTATCTGATAATTGACTTAAAACTAATTTGGTAGCATATGTTATTGGAACATAATCTGAAATCCATCTAAAAATATCTCAAGGTAGTCTATTTTCTCATGCTCTGACATTTAATCTAAAATTCCAGACAAAATATACATATATTTCTTGTAATAATCCTACAAAAAGTGTGCAGTGCCAAGAGCATGCTTGATGGTCTTGCACCTGCACATGTAGAATGGCATGGTAAAGAAGAGCATGTGAAGCACTTGAATTAATACATTAAACTAATAAATGGATTTGGAGAAGAAAAGATACGTTAGATTATCTAATAGGATAGAACATTTGATGCAGCACATGGTCTTACGGGTACTATAACCAGGTGGGCCTTGCCAAGCTTCACATGATTTTCTAATTTTTTTAATTGAGAATGTTAGATTATCTATTTTTTTAAAAAAAAATTTTGAATGATATCCAGGATTTTGATCTTGGACCTAGGGCAAGTTCTTAGGGAAGAGATGCCAAACAATTAAGCTAACAGTTGTAAGAGCTGATGAGATTAAGGTTCATATTTGATGAGTAGATTAGCTATATTTTCCCATATTCCTTTTACCACATGAACGTTCTCTTCATTACCTCCAAATTCATTGCTTTATCTACTGGAACCCTAAATAAGGAGAAACAATAACATGGGATACCATTTCAGAATATGTATATAAAATGAGTAACTTTCCCAGCTAACACAAGATTCATCTTTCAACCAAAATATGAATATATAAATAACAAGATACAAGTAACCAATTAAACTTTAATCACTGAACTGATGTAGAAGTTGATGTCAAGGTTCTATCCATTTAGAACACGACTAAGCAAAACTTTTATTAGATCAGTGTCACTAATAATCTAAAAGTGAGAAATGTGATTTACTTGTCTGCTAAGTATAAAGATAAATCAAGAAAATGGATCAAAATTCATGGATTCCTATATGATCAGAAGTAGCTTCGAACACTCAAAAAATACTGATACCAAACTTCAGTTGATACTCAAGGAAGGCATGTAAACAACCCAAATAGTAAGCTTTTCACCCAAAAACTGATACTTGCCAAAGTGATAAACAGAACAAATGCAACTGATACTTTTGTGACTGATTTGATGGTTCTCATGCTCATCGGGCAATGGTAAACTAGAGATTGACCGCATAACTGTATGTAAAGCACTTAGATTTCAAGCAAATAAATGTATTATATCCACTTCGATTTCAGGGAACAGATCTTTGCTTGCTTATATTACTAAGTGAACCATAATGATGGGAAAGAAGCCATTTCATCTCCTTTACCGTAATACATCTTGAATGCAGTTACAAACTGATACATCCAACTAATTCCCACTTACCTTCTACCTGAAATTGCAAAGAAATGTGTATGTATATCAGAGCTAATCTACTTATCAAAAACTTGAAGTCAAATTATCATTTAAATTAACTGTAAAGATGGAAAAAGTCCTGACAACATAAGCAAAGTCTAAAGAAGCATACTAGGAATTTGTGATTTAGGAAAGTATAACATATAAATTCAGTTCTGCGCCTCGCATAACTCTTGAAACTTGATGTATAAGGCACCAACTAGGATGATCGTGCAGCTCTGCCAATATTGGAGTATGTCTACCATATAAATTAATATACAATGTGATATGTCTTGTATAAATTTTAATCCATACTGATAATGTATAAAATAAAGAGTAAATGTAGATTATACATAACCTGTCCTCTCTCAAAAAATCAGTAGTGTGCAAGCTCGATCCATTGATGAGGGTATGCATCGGGAGGACAGGAACAAGCAACCTCCTCCCCTGTTATATGCTCCTTCTTATAATCCTTCTTTAACTTGGCTTTATATTCTTTTGTTTATGGTTTAGGGACCTTATTATCCAATCACGGCTCTCGGGAGGGATTACAAACTTAGTCCGCGATAAAGTATAAAAAATATAAATGTTAGATCAAATCAAATACTATAATCTTTATCTAGTTAACATATAATTGTTAGAAATTTATGGAAGAAATTTTTTCATGGTGCAGAAGATTAGAATACAAAAATAAATTATTCAACAATATATCTCAAAAGAATAATAATAATAATAATAATCAATCATACCTTGAAATCCTTGAGTAGCAATCGCTATACCAGCATTCTGTGGAAGAAGAAAACAATAATGTGGTGTAGATCTTCCTCTCAATTTCTAATCTATGCTTGTCTCCTCAATGGGATAGATTCGTCCTAGGAATGCTAAGATCTTTATGTCTTAAGGTTTCTCTGTAGCTGGATATATATAGGAGTAGGATGGAGATCTATCCTAGTTAGTAATACTAATGGATCCATCCATCATAGAGCCTATTAATCGATTAGGTCTCAATCGATATCTACTATATTACATGACTAAAATAATAAAATCCAAAATAATATGATCATAGATAATCATGGGTTCCTTAACCATTTATTCAAACAACAATCAGCCTATATTTTTTATAACAAATCAGAATAAGAAATCGGTCTATAATCAATGGAAGCCCATCTTATGAGAATTTTTAATATTCCCCCACTTGGATGATATTGATTAAGATTTTTTTTTATTTAAAAAATATATTATTATACATAGTTCGAAAATGACTCTCGGACTAAGTGCACCTCATATGGCCATATATGTAAATGTCCTAATTGAAAACATCTTTAGTCAAAAATTTGATCTGCTAAAATCACTAACATTGAATCATAGCGGTCTTCATACCATTTATTGATATTAGACCTCTCTATGGTTGTAAATGTTAGTAATCTTATCGACATGGATCCAGTAATGCAATGCATGTAGTGTGAACTTTGTACCGATGTGATCAAAATATACAAAGCTCATCATCAGTCTACTTTATAATTTTAAATGAAACTCCTTTAGCTTTCCAATGAAAGCTATAATAATTTTAAACTTATGTCATAATTTCATCATATATCTCAAGATGAGTCCTTTATATCTCAAGATAAATTATGTTATCAATGATATCAATAACCATATAAGCAATGCCTTTATTCTTAAGCTACACCATTATGCTTAAGACTTTCATTCAAACAATATATTTATGCTTAAGCAACACCTTTATACTTAAGACTTTACTTAAACAGCTTTTAAAACAACCATATGTGCACAAATATAAATGCAATATTCCAACATGAAAATAATAAAAAATATTGTAAAATAATGCTCCCACTAACCAAGTACATAAAAGATTCCAATAAACTCATAATTTTATAATATATTTAATAAATAATGAATCTAAGTCTTTGGTTAATGGGTCTGTCAACATTGCATCAATCTCTTTGTATTCAATTATAATGTCTTCCTTTTAATCAAATCTCTAACTATTAAATATTTTTCTCTATATGGATAGAGGCACTGAAAATTTTTATTATTCCTTGAAAAGAACACAACTGCACTATTATTATAATAAATCTAAAGTGATTTTAAGATAGAATCAATAATCATATGCCTTGGGATGAAGTCTCTAAATCAAACAGCATGAGTTACAGCTCTTAACAGGCCACAAACTCTGACAGCATAGTATAGAAACTAGAGGTTAATTGATATGCATAGCAAAAAAATAAATTTTAATTAATCATATGTAGCTGAATAAAAATTAATTCAGATCTATTACACGAGATCTCATCTTGAATCAACCTCGAATCTCTCACAGTTATTAAGATTAAGATCAACAAAAGAAGATTAGATCTTTATCTTTATGTGGATAGCTCTTCACCATAATCTGATGATCGTGGATATCTTCACGATTCCTTTAAAGCTGCACAAGCATCCATCCTCTATAGGTATCCACACAAGGCTGTAATCTGATCAAAATATCTAATCTCAATAAGGTGTTAGCTCTTTTGCAGTGATTTTTTTTTATGGTGGATTTCTTTTTTCTCTTCGTTGAAAATCTTTTTCAAAGATTTCAACCTTTCCTCTTCACAGATCACGCACATGCACCAAAAAAATCAAAAATTTTCTTGATCCTTTCTTGATTTTCTTCTCAAGAAATCTAGTGTTGTTTTCTCTCTTTCCTCTTTTCTTTCCCTCTCCCAAGAACTCTTCTTGGGCGTGAGCCTTCTCAAGGTTTTTTCCTTCTTCGAGGTCCAATCCTTGGACGTTAGAACACCCTCGCATAGAAAAAGCTAGGATGTCCAACACTTGGGCATACAAAAGAGAGGTAGATGGGGCATGAGGGCTTAGGACATCCAACACTTTGGACGTATAAGAGACAGGGAGTTAGGGCATGAATTAATTGGAGGAGTGAAGGATTATAAGCCCTTTTATACCTCTAAGGTTAGTTAGGGTGATGCCCCTCTTTCATATGAACATCTTCACATGAAATTACCTTGAGGCGCACCAATCTCTTGCTGTGAAACCCTTCTTATGATAACCTTTTGGACATCCAAACTATTTGGGCATCGATATCCCTCTTGGGCATGGGAAGAGTCTTGGGAGAGAAGGACTTTCTCTTGGTTGTGTGTGGGGAGGTCTTTGGGCGCAAATACCTCTAAAGGCATGAAAAAAGGGACTATGTAAGGTGCACACCCACATTCCTTTGAAAATTAGGATTCCTTGGGGTGTCCAACTCTTGGAGTCACGCCCCATATCTTGCATGAGAAAACAATAAGGCACCATCTCATAGGAAGGAGTCCTTCTACTTGCTAATCACCTTTATGGATAGAGTTCCAAGGAGCTTGGATTTTGATCAAATCAAAATTCTTATTTCATAAGGAATGGACTTGGATCAAACAAATCCTTATCTCATAAGGAGTCCAATTATATTTGGGTTTGATCATGTCAACTCTTTGACATGTCAAATCAAATCCAACCATCTGATCAGACATAATCTCTTGTGTGTAATCCTATTGATCCTATTCTATCTGCTAGTAAGAAATATTATGATTTTCATTAACAATATTATTAAAACTTCTTTCAATGAATTGAAACAATTCCAACTCACCGAATGAGAATTATTGACCATCAAATAATTCTTATGAGTCTCACAATTTACTAGTGACGTCTAGCAATATGTAGTCATATTTTAGTAGAATAAAATAGATGAATCTCTAGATGTAGTTACCATATGATACAGTCCTTCTATCATGAGTCCCGACAAGAGAGAGGATATGAAATTTCTCATCAAACCCCATCATCTATCATATGCCAAATTTATTCGACTCGAGTTCTTGATATAAAAACTATAAAAACTCTTTCTACTATTCACACTGCTCTAGTAAAGATTTTCTGAACTCGATCTCATAAATCACATAGGACTATCTTTCTTATCTATCAAGATCGATAGATTTTATATAAGTGTACATTCTATTCTTACAATGAACTTACTGCAGCCAACATGCACCGTAAGGATCCATATAGCTAGGAGATCAAGTGTATATGCAGTCAAACTACAACAATCTCATTATCAATAATCGAGGCACCATAGGTCAAAAGACTGGTCATATTACTGCAGCATCGAGTAAGTCACTGACGAGTAAGTAAACATCTAAATGACTTTTCGTATTAGTCATACTTGATATCCTTATTTCTTACAACCATCTACACTCTTGCTCTAGTGTCTCTATATTATAGACTCAAGATTTGTCTATCTTAAAAAAAATAATTTATGCACCAATCTATCTAGATCAATTATTGTTTCTGTGATAATCCATCGTTCGGAAGTATTTAGAAATTAATCACTAATGACACATACTTCAAATTCTCAATTCTTAAGAATATATATCATCATCTTATTAATTTTTGGACGATTCATGGACACATACACAATATAAATGGAATAAATAACCTATTGTCGTAGATATCAAATATAAAATTATATCCTAGAATAAATATGTGCCAGTCTGATCGGTTTCTAGAGCATACATCTGACAATCTTTCACTTGTAGTAAAGCCAATAAGCCATATACCTAAGCCTCATCTTCTTAAGATATGCTTCAATCTTCTACTGGCTAAGTGGTTTAGTCAATGGGCCTACCACATTATCCATAGAGTCTACTCTCTATACCTCATTATAGTTTTTTGTGGTAGTTATGAATAATATGAAATCGTTGCTCTATGTGCTCGGACTTCTAATGAGATTTAGACTCTTTAGCTAGAGCTATGATGCTACTATTTTTATGGTACAGTGTTTTGGCATCTGATGATATTACACCGAGTTCTGTAATGAACTTCTTGAATCACAAGACTTCTTTAGCAGTCCTAGAACGGTGATGTACTAAGCTTTCTTGGTGGAATCTGTAATGATCGATTATTTTAGAACTCTTCTAACTCATCAAACTTTCATTGTATAAAGAAATACATCCTGTTATAGACTTTCTACTATCAACATCAGACATAAAGTCTAAATCTGTGAATCCTTGTACTCTCAATTTTTGTCCTTTTCTAAAGATCAAGAATATATTCTAAGTCCTTCTCAAGTACTTAATGATGTTCTTCACTACTATCCAGTGCTTCTAGCTTGGATCCGACTGATAACTGCTCATGACACTTACAGCAAGGGCTATATCAGGTCGTATATATAGTATGATATACACAAGGCTCCCTATAGTCGAAGCATAAGGGATCTTGCTCATGTACTAAATCTCTTTAGATGTACTAAGGCACATCCTTTTGGAGAGATGAATCCTATACTTAAGGGGTAACAATCCCTTCTTGAAGTTTTCTATGTGGAACCTCTTCATCATATCCTCTATGTACATCTTCTGTAAGAGGCCAGCATCCTTTAGATCTATCTCATAGATCTTTATTCCTAAAATATAAGATGCTTTCCTAAGGTCTTTCATCAAAATTTTTAGACAACCAAATCTTAATAGAAGTTAGCATGGAACATCATTTTCAATCTGGAGAATCTCATCCACCAATAATATGAGGAATGTGACAATACTCCCGCTGACTTTATTATAAACACATGGATCCTCCTCATTCTTAATGAAATCAAATGATTTGATCATATTATTGAAACAAGTATTCCAACTCCAAGATGCTTGCTTCAATCCATTACAGCTTGCATATTTTGTGACTTTTGTGACTGAAAGTGAAACTCAGAGGCTACTCTATATAGATATCTTCCTTAAGATATTCATTCAGAAAGATGATTTTCACATCCATCTACTAGATTCATAATCATGGTATACCATAATAGTAAGCACCATCTAGATGGACTTTAGCATAACCACTGACGAAAAAAATCTTCTAATAATTAATGCCTTCACGTTGACCATAACCTTTCACCACGAGCCTTGCCTTATAGGTCTCTACCTTTCCATCTAAATCTATCTTCTTTTATAGATCCATTTGCATCTAATAGGTACTATACCAACCGATGGATCTACTAAAGTTCAGACTTGGTTGGAATGCATCGAATCAACTCTTCACTTTATTACTTCTAGTCACTTTTCAAAGTCAATGTCTAACATTGCCTCATCGTAAGTTTTAGGATTATCTCCATATTTACTATCTCTCATGAGGAACAGTTTCTCTACTTTCTTTATCAGAATACTTAAGTATCTTTCAGGAGGATGAAAAATCATACTCGATCTATGAGATAAAAGAGAAAATATATGTACTGGCTCAACTTGAATAGATTCTATAAATTTTATGGCTCTTTGCTCTTTAGAGACTCTCTTTTCAAGCTCAATTTTCTCCCACTATCTCCAACTTGGATAAATAAATTTTTCAAGAAGATGGTATGTCGACTCACAACTACATTGTGATCCTCTGAGAAATAAAAGTAGTATTCCAGAGACTCTCTAGGATATCTAATGAAATGAGCTCTATGGGACCTAACCTCTAACTTGTCCAACTATAGTCTCTTGACATGCACCAAATATCTCCAAATTCTGAGATGATCAACACTCGATTTCTTACCATGCCACATCTCATATAGCATGGTAGGAATGGATTTAGAGAAATTTCTATTCAATAGATAAATATAAGTAAGTAAAGCATGTCCCCAAAAAATAAAGAAAGATCAGCGAAGCTCATCATGGATCAAACCATATCCAATAAGGTTCAATTCCTCCACTCCAACAGCTATTGATTTGAGACTATATCATTTTCTTGAGATAGTTTAGAAACTTCCACAAGGTGTATACCTCTTTGATCTAATCGAAGAATCTTAAAGAGTTTTCTAATTTACTTCTTTATCTTATATTTAATTTTTAATTTTTAAAATTTTAGATTTATATCTCATACACATATCCATACCACGAATAATCATTGATAAAGGCAATGAAGTAAAGATAACCACTCCTGGTCTGCAAATCAAATGGGTTGCATGCATACATCAGTGTGCACTAAGGCAAGATCTCAGTGGTCCCCTCCTCTTATCCTATAAAAGATTATTTGATCATTTTTCTTGAAGAAAAAACTCACAAACTGGATAGGACATTAGCCAAGAAGCTCGTCTTTCTCCAATCTATTTATCCTATCCTCTCTAATATGATCAAGCTTGAAGTGCCATATATACTTTAGGTTCATCTCATCTCTAGATCTCTCAGATTCTACGACACTCACTATCTACTTAGAAATATTTATAGATACATCCATATGCAAATTACATAGTTTCATGAGCAAGTCTAACACACCTTCCAAAGGCGTGTTGTCTTTGTTCTTCAAGAACTCCAAGTATATACGATAGTTTCTTTCTAATGGCCATCAATATTGCAGTGAAAATTCTTTCCCTTTGTTAGTGACCTTCTTCTTAGAAACTTTCTTTTTGGCTTACTCTCTGTCTTTTGCTTTTTCATAGGCTTCTTTTTCCAATTAGACTTTCTATTGGTATAAGTAGTCTCCTCCACAATGAGATCCATGCCCCTTGAACCCTTCAAGGCTCCTTTAGCAGTTACCAACATGTTTAACAATTCGATCTTGATATAGTCAATATTATTTATATGGTAGTTTACTATAAACTATCCACATAAATCAGAGAGAGATTGCATGATCAAATCCGTTTGTAATTTTTTATGCATCTCATGTTGAGCTTCTCAAGATTCTCTAAATCCTTGATCATTGTCAAATAATGACCATGGACAAATTGAAATTGCCCTTTGGTCAATCATCAGACAATTTGGTAATGTGGGGATCTCCTAATCAAGAGCTTAGCTTAACTTTTGAAATTTAAAACTATTTTAGATTCTTGAGCCAGTCTTTATAATTAAGTCTGCTTAGATTATTTGTTTCAAGAATGCGAGTGAAAGGGTTAGAAGCTGATATTTTATTCTTATAAAGAGTAAAGATTCAAGATAGATTTTTATATTTATTTTAAGATCAATTTTTAAAAATAAATGTATCTCCCACTATTTTTTTGAATCTTTTACACTCGTCGGATAGAGAAATGAAAACCCTCACGACTAGGATTTTTAGTGGATACTGTGGTCCCATCAATTTGAGTACACCTCATCTCATAATTATTGATGATATGTAAATCAATAAGTGGACAACTCTTGTCCAATGCTTCTCAAACAAATTGCAACCATCTTCGATCTCTAAGTCATGTAGGCCTTACCTAATAGTTATTGGCTTCATTCCTTAGTTAAATCAAATCCACTGTTCAATGTGTAGGCAAAGCCGTCATTGGATCCCTCAATTAATAGTTGTTGAGCCCAACTCTATCTTTATCATGCAGCATCTTATATTAATAGAATAACTGTGTCTTTCTAATACAACTAAACCACTATAACCAATCGAGAACAATCAACACTAGTAGGAGGCTCGTACATCTATAACGATAGAAGATCGTTTGACTTAATATAGTTTGAGAAGTTTTAATTCAGATCTCAAATCATCATTATTTACATCTAATGCAAAAAGAATCCGTAAAATATAAGCAATAAATTGATGATGATCATGGATCTAAGGGATTTGGGCCCAAGCCACTAAGCCAAATTGGATGTCTATGGGTCCAAAAATACACATACAAGCACGTCAATTGGTTTGATCATCTTCAACTCCTTGAATCGATTTGAAGTAACTTCTCGATTTCATCATGATCAACATCTTGATCTAGCCTCAACCAATTACTCGACTCGACTCATGCTTATCTTGTGCTGTAGGCTTGCAACGATCAACCATTGACATGCAACCAATCATATAACAGAACTCATAAAAGACATACCATAAAAAATTAATTAATTACAATCATTGATCATATGAGACATGCAGGTCTCCAAATTATATAAATCTGATGATGCTCATAGGCACCCAAAATAAATAATTTTATATGCAGAGGATCCACAAACATGATACATTATAGAGACAAGGAAAAGAGTCGCAATCCCATGATTATCACCACTTGTATCTCATACATAAAAATAAAAAAAAAATAAGATTTGGATATTGGGCTGATCGTTTAACATGGATTCGAATAGATATCTTATGATCTCATCATCACAACTTTCTAATCTTATCAGCTATTGATGTTGGCTGATCAAATCAGCCACAAGATAAAATTTCATGATATCCGAATCTCGTTAAACGATCCATAAATCATCATGTTCATGATTTCATCTACTTGTGATCAAACATCACAAAAAGACTCCATAAAAATAGAAACAAGATATGATCTATAATACCCAAATCAACAATCTAATCTTAGAACATATGAGGATAGCTCTGATACTACTATTAGAAACTAGGGTTGATTGATATGCAAAGCAAAAATAAATAAATTTAATTAATCATATGCAGTGAAATAAAATGTTAATTCAGATTTATTACATGAGATCTCACTCAAATCAACCCCGAATCCCTCCTAGTTATTAAGATTAAGATTAAGAAAAAAAGATTAGATTTCACATTTACACGGATAGCTCTTCACCATAATCTAATGATCGTGAATATCTTCATAGTTCCTTTAAAGCCGCACAAGTGTCGGGTCTCTATAGGTATTCATACGAGGCTGTCATCTGATCAAGATATCCGATCTCATCGGAATGCTAGCTCTTTTGCAGAGATCCTCTTTAATGATGAATTTCTTTTTCCTTTTATTGAAAATTTTTTTCAAAGATTTCAGCCTTTCTTCTCCACAGATCACGCACATGCACCAAAAGATTAGGAACCTTTCTTGATCCTTTTTTGATTTCTTCTCAAGAAATCTAGTGCAGCCTTTCTCTTTTTTCTCTTCCTCCTTCCCTCTCTCAAGAACTTTTCTTGGGCATGAGCCTTCTCAAGGTTCTTCCTTCTTTAAGGTCCAACCCTCGGACATTAGAACACCCTCACGTAGAAAAAGCTAGGATGTCCAACATTTGAGCATGTAAAAGAGAGGAAGATGGGGCATGAAGGCTTAGGATGTCCAACACTTTGGACGTACAAGAGAGAGGGAGTTAGGGCATGAATTAATTGGAGGTGTGAAGGATTAGAAGCCCTTTTATACCTCTAAGGTTAGCTAGGGCGATGCCCCTCTTTCACATGAAATTACTTTGAGGCACACTAATCTCTTGGCGTGAAACCATTCTCAAGATAACCTTTTGGACATCCAAACTATTTGGGCATCCATATCTCTCTTGGGCATGGGAAGAGTCTTGGAAGAGAACTTTCTCTTGGTTGCGCATGAGGAGGTCTTTGGGCTCAAATTCCTTAGGGCATCGAATTTTTGGACACACACCCCATATCTTGTATGAGAAACAATAAGGTGCCATCTTATAGGGAGGAGTCTTTCTGCTTGTTAATCATCTTTATGGATAGAGTCCCAAGGAGCTTGGACTTTGACAAAATCAAAATTTTTTTTTATAAAGAATGGACTTGGACCAAATCAAAATTCTTATCTCATAAGGAGTTCAATTGCATTTGAGTTTGATCATGTCAACTCTTTGTTATGTCAAATCAAATCCAACCATCTAATTAGATACAACCTCTTGTGTGTGACTCCATATATTCAATTTTGTCTTATAGTGAGAAATATTATAACTCCATCAACAATATCATTGAAACTACTTTCAATAGATTAGAACAATTCCAACTCACTCAATAAGAACTATTGATCATTAAAATAATTCTTATGTGTCTCACAATCTATCAGTGATACCTAGTAGCATGTAGTGACATTCCAGCAAAATAGAATAGATGAACCTCTAGGTATAGTTAACATGTATGTAACACAGTCATTCTATCATGAGTCTCAAGAAAATAGAGGTTATAAAATTTTTCATCAAACCTCATCATCTGTCATATGTCAAATTTATTTGACTCGAGTTTCTGATGTAAAAACTATAAAAACTCTTTTCATTATTCACATTACTCTGGTCAAGATCTTTTGAACTCGATCTCATAAATCATATAGGACTATCTCCCTTAAGTATCAAGATCAATAGATTCTATAAATAGCAAACCCTATTCCTATAATAAACTTACTGTAGCCAACATGCACCGCAAGGATTCATATGGTTTGGAGATCAAGTATATATGCAGTCAAACTACAACAACTCCATTATGAATAGTCGAGATATCATAGGTCAAAAGACTAGTCATACTACTATAGCATCAAACAAGTTATCGATCAGTGAGTAGACATTCAAGTGACTTCTCATATTGGTCATGCTCGATATCCTTATTCTCTAACAACCATCTATATTCTCACTCTAGTGTCTTACTCTAAATCTATTCCTATTACATTGTATGAGATGTGGCATGGTAAAAAGTCAAATTTTGGTTATCTCAGAATTTAGAGATATCCGATCTTTGTCAAACAACAACAGGTGGATAAGTCAGAGGCTAGGCCTATAAGAGCTTGTTTTATAGGATATCCAAAAGAGTCTTTAAGATACTATTTTTACCTCTCAGAGGATCACAATATGCTTGTGAACCGGCATACCAAATTCTTGAAAAAAGATTTTATCCTAGATGGAGGTAGTGGGAGAAAAATGAAAGAATAGTACCCTACAAGCCAATCGCATAGGGATGCGAAGAAATTTTCTTTATTTTCTTTCTACTCATTTGTATGATATTTAGTTA
>KE505255.1:323016-343319 GCA_000441515.1 Elaeis oleifera
ATATATATATATATATATATATATATGATTTTAAGCTAGCTAAATTGCACAGAGAGAGAACTAAAAGCTCAATGAGCAAGAAAAGCATTAGGGATTAGGATCTCAAATTACTAACATTAGGTGCAATACTAACTAGTTTCATAATGCAAGCCCTAACACAATTAGAACATCATACCTCTTATTAATTAATTTATCCATCAGCTATCCAGTCTTTATCTTATCAGATTCTACATACCTCTTACTAATGAGGTTAAAAATTATTTATTAATCATCATTCTTAAGTATAACATCTAGAATGGTATCAAAATGAACTCCATAATCCTCAAGCTAAAATGATTCACTCTTTATCATCTTTCATAGATAGTTTATATTCTAGAGTACTCTCACTAATTATCTGAGATGGAGCATCATCACTCAATGTAATATCCAAATTCCATCAAACATAGTACTAGCTCAATTTCATGTTTCCATATTTTATAGTTTATTTCAGTCAGAGTTTTAATGGGAGCAATAATGTTACTCATGCAGAGTGCTAACTTTTAAACAATTTTCATGCAATTAATCAATAAGCAAATATGAGCAATTCTTATGCTTGAAAATTTTATAAGCATTATTTCAACAAAAGCTCTTGATGCAATGCCACAGACTTTCTTTGTGAAGAAAGTGACCCACATAAGGTATCTCTCTCGAATATATAATGTTATTCAATACATTGGTGCTAACTGTGAAACAACCTTTATGTAGTTAATCAATAGATAAATATGGATAACATATATGCTCAAAAATCTTTATAAATATTATTTTAATGAGATCCCTTGATACAATACCATGAACTTTCTTTAGGAAGAAAGTGACCCACATAACATATCTTTCCAATGTCCAATAGAATCAACTTAGCAAGATATCATCAGCTTTTGGAGGTCCATCTACTTTGGTAGAATGAATCCCTAGACTATGCACACTCACTAGCCATAAAATATTTACTTCTAAATTATAACATACAATAAACTCTCTTTAGGGAGATGATTGTATGCAATAATTTCACATTACTTTTCAATTCCTTCAAGATATCACATAGAAGAATGTTACAAATCTCAGTGAATAGGCCATTTTGGTGGTCACCATTTAATGAAATCCATAAATCTTCAATTAGGGATCAACTAGTCATATCCATAAATCCATTTATCCAACTTAATGCACCAATAGCAAGCAATCAAACAATGATTAATATATCTAAACCTATGAAATATCAGATAAAGGGATCCTGCAAATCTTAACAAATGAGCTACTTTAGTGGTCATCATCTATTGAAATCTATAATTCTCTAAATCATAGATCAACCAATCATACCCATAAATGCATTCATTCATCTTGATACACCCATATCAAGTAATCTGTCAAAATTTAACATATCTAATCCCCTTGAATACCAAATAGAAGAATCCTTCAAATCTCAATGAATGGGCCACTTTAGTGGTGACTACCCATTGAAATCCACAATCTTCTTAATTGGGGTTCAACACAAAAATATATCATTATTCAAACCAAATATGAAAGTATAAAATTTATAATAACATATTTAAGGATCTTTATGTAATTACACTATATTGTGGGGGATCATAATATAATTTTAGATCATAAATATGTAATAAGATTTGGTACAGGGATTGAATAATAATTAAATTTATTTTAGGGACTAAAGTTAATTTTCTAAGTACTGTTATTAAAAATAAACCTTTTAGAGACTAAAATAAAGTTTCTGAAGGACTATTATCAAATCATAAACTTCATTAGGGGGTAAACAGCAACACAGGGATTTCTATATGATGAATTACATCACAAGAGCTAGAATATAATTTTCTTGAGTACTGAAATCAAATATTGTATTCTGTAGGGACTAAAATATAAAATTTTCATATACCCACATAACTAAATCTTGTTTGGATTTCAAATCAAACACAAGGCCCGAACCTGAAACCCATTAGTGGTTCCTTCATCCTCACGATTGGGCAGCGGAGAATAGGGGCCAACATTGGTGCCCCTTCCACCCACATACCTTGTTGGCGATCATCGAGGCCTTTGATCAGTGGACCGATGCCTCTTCCGACCAAACGCCACCAGTTCGTTGGCAATCAAGAGAGGGCAACCATCAGCAAACCAAGATCCTATGGTTTCTTCTCTTTTTTTTATTTGAAAATGTGTGGAAGGAAGTGGGGTAACATTGGCATCCAACATCATCATCCGTCAGTGTAGCCACTGCTTGCCTGAATGGTGCCGCTAGTCGAATGGCCACCTGCAATCATGGTGTGGGAGGAGGAGGGCATGATGGCACGAATTGCCAGCCCTTTGTTTTTTTTTTGTTGATCTTTAGATTCGGACGAGGATCCGATGGGACTCTCCACTGGCTTGTCCCGATCGCCGTCTGAGCATGATCCTGTCACATTGGTGATTAACGAGAAATCATCGATCGATGGAGATCCGGCATTTCCTTCCTCTTCTTTTTTTTGTTTGAAACTTGTTGTGGACAAGGGCTCAACCTTTCACGTGAGGTGTTGTCCGCTCTGACTCATGGGTCTCACGATTTTTCCTCTTAAAAGTACTCATGTGGAAGAAATTTTTTCTTCTTATACGCGCGAGTCTCCCTTGACTCATAATCGATGTGAGACTATTAGTGCCCTCCATATTATTAGAACCACAACAGAGCCCCCCAGTCAAGGGGGACTTTGATGTGTACAGTCTGAGGAGCCCCACAGTCAGTCGAGATAGATCTCGACCCCTTCCTAATGCATCATTATTGCAAACAAGAGATCGGCTCGTCACATAAGGTATTGTTCGCTCTGGCCCATGGACCTCACAGTTTTGCTCCTTAAAAGTCGCCTCACGTGGGAAGAATTTTTTTCTCCTTATAAACATGAGTCTCCCTTGACTCACAACCGATGTGGGACTATTGGTGTTCTCTACATTATTAGAACCATAACAAAATTCTATGGAAAGTAGCCCACATCCGGCTCCTCTACTCGCCAGGATCACCATCGACCTCTCCCAGATTGCCGTCAGTGACCAGTCCAGCCACCGTATGAGAGGGGAAGAGGGCACGGTGGCAAGAACCACCGTCCCTCAATCCTTTTTTTATATTGAATCCCAAAACTTTAATTCTTTTCATTAAAAAATTTTGATTCTTTATTTGATTCTAAACTTCTACAAAAATCCATGCTCTGATACCAATTGTTGAAAATTTATAAAAAAAAAATTTCATGGATCTCATGTAGAAGATTAAAATATAAAAATAAATTATTCAATAATAGATGTCAAAAGAAGAATGATAATAATCAATCAATCATACCTCGAAATCTTTGATAGCGATTGCTATACCAGCATCCTGTGGAAGAAGAAAACAATAATGTGGCATAGATTTTTCTCTACATCTCACTTTATACTTGTCTCCTCAATGGGATAGGGTTCACCCTAGGAATGCAAAGATCTTTATGCCCTAGGATGTCTCTATAAGCAGATATATATAGGAGTAGATAGGGACCTAGTTTAGTTAGTAATGCTAATAGGTTCATCCATCACAAAGCTCATTATTCGATCAGACCTACATCGATATCTGCTACATTACATGACTAAGACAATAGGATCCAAAATAATATAATCATAGATAATTATGGATTCCTTAACCATTCATTTAGACAATAAGCTAGCCCATATTTTCATAACAAATCAGAATAAAAATTAATCTATAATCAATGGAAGCCCACCTTATGAAAATTTTTAATAATAATTTCAATCTATCTTTTTACCTCTACAATCTGTAATAGCTCAACTTTATATGAAGAAAGCATATCATTTCATCTAGAATAGTTGATCGAACATAGTTGACACTTCTATGCAATTGATCTTAAGAGACTAAATAATAGGCTTCCCGACCTCTTAACAGGCTATCCCAAATTGTTGCATGTCACTATGATTCACTCACCCTCATTAAGCTACTAGACATCTCTAGCTCATATGGGTCCCTGTCTCCACTCATCCCTGACCATCTACAAAAAATACAAAAAAATTAATTATTAAATATGCATCATACAAAAAAAATAATTAAATAAAATAGTAAAATGAAATAAGCATAGAATTTGCTCATCTAAATTATCCTGGGTCTGCAAGTCATCCACAATAGCCTTATTGTCTCAGTCATTAGTAGGAGGCTCATGTTACGGCTTATCAGGTTGTTGAGATTGCTGGGGCTCATCGAACTGACTAAAAGATCCAGACAGAGAATGCTGAAATTCTATACCTCTAAAATATTTTCGAGGCATGATGCTCTTAACCTGCACGTATTGAATGCAATATTAGTTAATACAAATTATATATACACTAATAGAGGAATTGCCAATAATAAACATAATTTATTAAATGAAACATACATCTTAAAATATTTGGATAAATTATGTTCCTGGTGCCTAAACTAAGTTGGATTTTCTTAAATAATTCTTAAGCTATAAAAAGCTAAAGTTTAGTCTCTAAACTATCTGATCGATTTAATGTTGCCCTGAAGCATGATTCCGACTATTTTTTCTCACTGAAAGTCTGATGTGGCAATTTTCGATTCTTATATAGAGTACTCTTTACTCGCATAGCTCAACCGGCATTGACATGACTTAAAATATTTTGAACTATATCATCTTCTTCTTCCTCAAATGTGTTGATCTGGCCCATCTATCTCCCATCTCTCTTCTTCTCATCCCCAAAATTCTAATGGAAAAGAAGAGAAAGAAGGAAATCTCCTTCCTTCCACAGCCCCATCTTCCTCCTCTCTCACAATTTTTGTTCTTTATTTCTCACCACTCGATATCTAAACTCTCTTCAGCCACCCCCTTCTCAAATCTCTCATCTCCCATCTCTCTTATTCTTATCCCAAAATTCCAATGAAAAAAGAAGAGAAAGATGAAAAACCCTCCTTCCCTCCATGACCCCATCCTCCTTTGCTTGGTTCATCTCCTCCACTCATCTCCCATCGTCTCCTCCCAATGCCTCCCATCAAGCCGATGTCGATTTCATCATCCTCTTCTCCCATTCCAAGCCCTCCTCTCCATAGCTCTATCCTTCTCAAAGAAGAAAGATCAGAAGATAATCAGATAAGAAGAAAGAAAATAGGAATGGGGAAGAAGAAATGATTATTGATTTTGCCATATTAATGGGTTTTTAAATTTTAATGCCACATAAGCACCGAAAGTTGGCATATCAGACTTTTGGTGAGAGAAAACTACTAAACTCATGTCTGAGGGCAACATTAAATTGGTTCAGATAGTTCAAAAATTTGACTTTAGCTTTTCATAAGTTAAGGACCTTTTAAAAAAACTCAACTTAATTCAGAGATCAGAAATATAATTTACCTTAAATACTTTATATCAATAGAGTCAAACATCATTCTATCCTTGCACATCTGTCTTAATCCAATAGGTTGAAATATTTAGATCATCAATCAGCAAAATATTTAAAGAAATATATTGAGCATAAATCTTCTCATCTTCCAAAATTATTCCTTTTCCCATATCGTATAAGTACCTAGGTTTCATTTTGATAATAATAGCCCATTCCTTATCTTTTGAGTCTTATACAAAAAATACTTGTGGAGTTTGGGATGAAAATATGAATATATCATCCTTTAACAAAACACCAGTGTATATCAATCTTAAAAAATTTATCAGTATATACCTATTTGTGTCTTGCTTCAAACCTCTTAATGAGTTTACATCAACCCAATCACATTGAAATAATACTATTTTAAACTTTTCATAGTAATCCAATTGGCAAATATCTATAAGCGCATCATAATAAATTTTTCTGTCTGCTTCCATCGTAACTCCACTATTCTGAGTTTTTCTAAATTTTCATATTCTTTAGTACGGAATTTAAAATCATTGATGATGAAGCCACTATATCTTATTATTAGGACCTCGAGCAGTAGCTATCAACTCAATTGCTCTCCATCATTATTGGTATCTAAAAAAATAACACAATTAACTATTAAACAATGCATCATAATATTTATCAAAATTAACATATATATATATGTGTGTGTGTGTGTGTGTGTGTGTGTGTGTACACAACATACATACATATTGGTGTGTGTCTGACTTGATTGAAAAGTCATTTAGGGAATATTTCAACCAACCATCTTTGCTCAACCCTTAAATTCAGTCGAATGTTATTGTTGACTTATCGCTGAGCAACTAAAAATTTATTGTATAAAAATCAAATCATTATTCAAGAACATCATGCATGATAGGATAGTAAATTAAATCATATTATAATCATGATAACCTACGATACTCAAATATTATATTATTATGAAGTAAGATATAATGATGTGCTTGTGCTAATGATTTTTATCAAGAGCAATGCTTTCAATCTTTTCCAAAACTCTCCACCAGATAAGAACTTGTAATTTTCAACATCTTTTATATCTCATAATTTCTTCGAGGTTGGTTGAATGTTACTTCTACACCTTTAAGATAACTTGAATAAAATATTAAATACTCTTCAGCAATATTTTCTTCTGCAATTGAGCCCTTGAGATGAGCTTTATTATACACAATCTTTCAAGTGTACAAGATACCTTTAGAAATCAAAATATTATAAATATCAATATCAGCATAACCTTTCTCGAAATAAAAAATTCTAAATTATACTTACAGAGTTTATAGTTGCTTTTTCTTAATAGGATACATTCATCTATAATGCACCGATCTATCAAGTTTAGCTTCTGCAGCTAAGTAAATAATGAACCATAATAGTGAAAAAATTTGAAAGAAAGATTTTTTTCATTTGGTACAGCCTAAGTGCAACATGAGACTCCAATCGATCAAGTTCTCAAGGATCAAAGATTTTAGAATATAATGATTTAAAAAATGCTAACAATTGAGAAACAACTACAACAATTTGTTTTGGCATTAATTGTCTTAAAGCCAATGGAATTATATCCTGCATCAGTACATGACCATCATCACCTTTTAGATTTGAAAATTTTCACTTTTTCAAGTTGATATATTGTGAAATATTTGATGCATACCCATTAAGGACCTTGACATTTTTTAAAACTATCAAAAAAAAAATAACTTTTCTTGAGTGGACATTATGTAACTGCAAGAGGTATATAAATTTTATCATTAGCAAGCACTTTGGGATGAAGTTCCTATGAGATGCCCATTTCTTTAACTCAAAATGTACGTTCATGGTATTTTTGATCTTCCTATTAAGATTTAATAATATTCCAATTAATTATCACAACATTCTTTGCATATGTATCACATCAAAATTATGCTAAAGAAGATCATGCTCCCAATAAGATAAGTCAAAGAAGATGCTTCTTTTTTTTATAACTATTTAGTAGTACTAGTTGTAGATACTGTCATTGTTATATCATTATTTTCATATTCATCTATATTTTCATCATCTTCAAAGAAATTATCAGCATCTTCAGAAACCACTGCATCTAGATTGCTAGTACTAACTTCCTTTGGTAACTCTTCATGCATTGAGCTTCCAACATCCTCTCTTTCTCTTCTTTTTTAAGAACTTGGATATCTTACCATAACCATGACTAATGTTAGTCATTTGTCTCATAACATCATATCCAAAGAGTAGAATAGGGGCAAATCCTAACTGTATAGTTCCATCAATAAATCTTTTGAAATCAAAATAGATGATTTGCTTCCAACCACCAATAATGTCCCTACAGCAAAATTTTTCTCATATTTAACCAATATCGGTTGAATCCCCATATGACGGGTATGCAACACACCCCTTGGTACTCCAATCAGATAAATTAGCATATGCAGAAAATCATTGATAGTCCATATAAGATCTGCTCGTAATTTAAATATTTGGTTGGTGGAAGAATCAAGTGCATCGATACCCTCTCATAATTGTTTCAAATTTCAACATCAATATTATGCCTTGGACTCTTATCACCTGGGATAACCATTGATAGAATTAGTGATGTTTCATACACATCTATGAGGGCAAATTAGGATATTAGATCCCCGAGCATATGTATGTTCTATATAGGAGGGTTGAGTATATGAAGATGGTAACATGGATTCTTCATGAAATACCCATTTAGTATAACCTTCCAAAAATCATTCCATACCAAATATTCTTCAATAATTTATGGATCAAGTGAGAAACAATTTACATATTTTTGGCATGGATATAAAATCTTTCCATTCATCCTAGATTTTTTGATAACAAATTTGATGAAATCCTGAACTCCATCTAAATAATCTTTTCTGGATCTTGGTATATTTATCCAACTTTTGTCCATTATAAGAGTAAATTGATTGAAATTATAATTTAACTAAAATAAAAAAAAATATACATATCATTTTGCATTCAAATGAATACAGGGTTGAAATGTAAATCTAAATTAATAGTACTTGAACTAAATTAATGTAGAAATAATTCAAAATGTACCATCTTGCTAATAGTCATGCAAATAAAAGAATAGCTTTGATTGTGCAAGAAAATTGGTCACTTTGCATGGGCATCCACATCTGAAGATTTTAAGGAAACAAGCACATCTCTTTCCAATTAGAATGAGCTACAATCCAAATTGATTGGCAATCAGCTTTAGAACCAAAATAATGTGCACTGTAGTTGCACACATCTAACGTGTTCTATCAGTAGATAAAATCATCACATCCCTTGAATGAGCACATGAAGAAGAGACGTACATGTTCAATTACAAATAAGTGAGCAGGAACACTCATATTCCATGTCAGATATGTAGGAACATGGACTTGCATAGTTAAGAGGTTAAATCAATCTATTAGTGTATTGTCTGCCATGTCTAAAATAAAAGACTTTCTTTCTCATTTATCAAGATCCAAAAGACTGTAGGTAAACTACAAGTTAATTTGTCACTTTGTGTCAGCAAATGATATATCACAAAGATAAACAACCGCCAAAGAAACGTACATAGCATTTCTACTGACCCTTGTTGGATGATGCCACATTGAATAAGTACAATGACCTTTAATGTAGCTTAAAAGCTCTATTGGAAAGCCAAAAACCTTCAACTCTGTAACCATATTCTTTGTCATAAAACCTTGCTGGTATCCAACCTTTCATATTACTCACAAATCCAAAATTAGAGTGTACCCTTTCCTCATCCTATAATGGGAATACCACATCAAATTCCAAAGATGACCTAAAATATTCCTTGGGGAGCTCTATCCAATTCCAATAAACTTCAACTTGATAAACACTCTTTGTTAAATTACCCAATTTCTATCTAATCTCTTTGTTAAATATCACACAAGTTCTATTCATGTTAATAGATTATTAAGAGTGTGAGGCCTTTAGTACTAATAGTTATTCTGAAACTTTTCTCTCTTAGCTTATTATATCAATCATTTCATTCATAAAAGCCATATTATTAGATCCCCAAACTTCAGCGAAGAACCCATAATATAATGCATATGCCCAAGACCACTACAGGTCATGGAATTGCTATAACACATAATGATATATCCAAGAGACGTTTTTATGTGTATCATACTTGTTTTATAACAGCCACCCCTGCTATTACATAGCTGATTGCTGCAAAATAATGAGTCCTCAATAATTCATATTTAAATAATATCATTCTTCTGTTTAACTAATAAATGCATATACATACACACACACACACACACACACATATTCAAGTTCCTACATATTTTATATACACATACATACATACACATTCAAGTTCCTACATATTTTTGTTTAAGACAGAAAGTTCCTACTGATACAACTTAATTCGTTAATGAAACATAGAAAATGAGTATGGTAGGTTCTTACTAATTATTCTTCATTGACATTCTCTGAGTTATCAATACCATTGATGTTTTTAAATGGTTTGTTTATACATGATCAGCCAAGACCATTCAGAAATATCTGCATTTCCAATAGTATTTCACTCTTCGACATTATAAGTTTACAAAAGAATTACTTCTCTACACAATAAATTGAATAAATCAATTTAAGCACAGAGCACGTGCAAGAATTGGTAAATTAGTTGTAGACTCTTTTTCTTAAGAAAAGATGCAGACATCTGATTCGAACAAGACAGCACTCTCCATCCTATGATGCCAAGTGGTACCACACAGATAATATCATCTTAAATAATGCATCCTTCAATCTTATAAAAATATGCTTCTCTTAGCAACATATTTGAAGAAAATAGGACATTCTCAATAAGATGTTAATATTTTTCACTCCTATCAAAATTTCAATATCTTTAATCTCTGGAAGAAAGGTCATAAAGCAAAAAAATCATGTAAGGGTTCTGTGCAGAGGTAGTTGCTGTTTCCTAATCTTTTCATACAATAAAAGGTATGAAAGAGATGTCTTTGTTGCCAGCAGCGTTACCTAAAGAAATACCAAAATACATAAGAAAGAGAACTGTCACTATTTTGCCGCCGCTCTATTTTATCATTCAACTGAAAGAATCGTATCTTGTCTGGCATCTTTACAGGACAAGAAACACCTTTACAGATTGGAATATCATTGAAGACTTGTGCACTGCAACCAAAATGACTAACCTAACATTTATGACCTTTCAAAATCTTGTCATTAGCAGCACACAAATTGAACCTTCCTCTTGTTTTATCTCAGATATTCATGGAACTCACAAATACCATACAAAATATTCATGAAACCGTATGTTTTCGTTAACCATTAAAAACCTTTAGGTCATATAACATTGAAATTTCAACATGAACAGATATAGGCTACATAATTGAAAGCATAACATCAACAATCTAACATTACCTCATAACACTTCTTCAGCGATAACTTCTTGTACAAATACATCCCTTTAACCTCTAACATTGTGATAGGTTGCTATGAGCATGCATCGTCATTTATGCTGATAAAAGATTTAGTTAGACCAGACTGAACCTTAAGATATGATAATTTCGCTACATATAAAAATATAGTTGAATTTCTAGGGAACACAAATGTTCTCATGAATCATGTCCCTAAAAGAAAAAACTGCATTGGTATTCTCTCATTCAATCATGTCCCTTAGATTTTTCAACATGTAGGACCCCTAAAACACCTAGAGACATTCTTTTGTCAAGAATGAAGGGAATGCAAAGAAACTCCATACCTCGGATCAACGGCATTAGCAAATCCTCAACCAAAAAGGCCTCTTTTCCAACCTCTGCTCACAGTTTGATGTCTTAGCTCTCTCTCTCAACCCAGCCTCAACCAAAAATTCAACACATTGAGGCCTCTTTTGAGTGCAGAATCCAACCAAATCCCTAACAAATCCTCTCTAAACTCTCAAAAAAGTTCTCTAAAACTTATAACCTCAAACCATAAACCCTAATCCCAATCTAGTCCGTGGCATCTCAAAGGCACAAGAAAGGACTGCTTTAATGAAAGGCATCTCAAAGCCATAAACCCTAATCCCAATCAAAGCAGTGGAGACAATGTTTAAAGCATTGTCTTGAAATCTAACCTACCCACGCTTATAAGCGTTGTTAAAAGCCACCTATTTCATTAAATTTTCTAATAAATGTGAGGGGCGGGTGATGGTTTTACACTTACCAATGCTTTAAACTAGCATCGACAATAAAATCTACTATTTTTTTTCTTTTTTCTTTTTTCGTTGTAGTGCATGATGCCGATGGTATAATTAGGTCAAAGACCCGTAAACTGACAAAGGTGCAAATATGCTTCCTGGGATGCATTGCATCATGTTGACTAAATATGCTTCTTTGAGTGGTCTCTGACTGCCTGATGCTTCCATCCATGATGTGGTAGCAGATAAGGTGGATTCTGATGTGTACACCTTTATCACTATGATTTTTAACTTCTATGTCACAATAAAGACAAATGCGAAATTGTTGTGAAGGCATTGTTATCTTATCCTGCAGTTGTATTACCTGCTTTTGGTTCAGAAAAATGACCGCAGGAGGGTTCTTACCAACCGAGTCAGATAATTTAGTGGTTGTGCATGCGGAGCGGAAAAGTCTGTCATCCTGGACACACATCTTAGAGGATGCAAGAGCCAATTTTAGATAGATGCTTGGTGCGAGGTGCCCATAGTTCAAAATTGACTTTGGGGAACCAAAAAGATACGAGGAAGGTCAAAGCAAGCCAAGCTTGAGAGAAGAAAGATTGCGAAGGTTTTTGTGAGTTATTATATTTTTTTGTTCCATCTTGGTCCAACAGAAAGAGAATTATAGGGAGCTAGTCCTGCAAAATGACAGATAAATCACATCTTTTCTAGCTGTTACTGAATTATCAAGAATTTGTCCAAAGAGGATAAAGTAATGAATTAAACACTCCGGGTCATGGTTTATTGAATGGTTTGCAAATTCACAGTCCATGAAAGTTGCCATCAGAGCAATCTTAAATACCCGAATGTATAACATTTATTCAGTGACCAAGGGAGCAAATTAGTTTCGATTAATCTGAGAGTTCTCAGGCCAAAAGCGTTTTCTTTACACCAAAACTTTTAAGAATAAGTATTCCATTCTATCTACAACGCGAGAGCATAGACAACTTCATTTGCTTATGCCAACATACCAACTGGCAATTTGTCAGCCTCTTTTCTCAGAGCAATCAATTCAGCAGCGGGAACATGTGGCTGAACAGTTTCCATCAAAGAACAGACTGGACCTCCAACCTATTTCTTGGAGAAGTTTGTGTATCATCTTTTCTGCATTACGAGTCCCCGTATATATTGATTACTCGATCTGTCTACATTTGCTGGAGATCTTATCCATAGGCTAAGTCCATTAATGTTCTTTGGCATACACACTTACGATGAACAAACTCATCTGTATCATGCTTCAGTTAATTGTAGACGCGGAACAACATTCATGGACTGCAATTCCTGTAGGAATACAAGCGTATCAAAAGAATGACAACGAAGTTGATTAGCTTGTTAGGTGGGTAAAATTCCAAACAAAACCTTGATTGTTAACTTTCAGGAAGATATAACAAAAACAAGTATTTCTGCTTTGCAGAAAATAACTTTAATTGAAATTCTTTTTGAGAAAAAGGAGAGTTCTCCCACCCAGAACTTGTTAGTGAAGCAACACACAAGTGAGGAGGATGGGAGAGTGAAAAGGTAGGGTAAGAGAAGAATAGGACAGGAAGAAAGGGAACTTGAAATTCTTAATTAAAACAAGATGAACAATCAAAGGCATCCACCTAAATCAGGCACTGGATAATTAATGAGTGTGCATACATGCAAATTGTGAGTGCAAAAAAAAAAAAAATAAAGGAAACCTGAAAGCATGAACAAGCACAAGCCTAATACCACAAATTAGAAGAATTTGATCAGCATATTACCTGAAATAGAAGCTTGCAAGCATATGGAAGTTTCATAGTAGATATGTTATCCCCATTTTTGCACATTGAACAAAAGGCTGCCTTCAACTTGTGATTGTAATAACCTAGCAAACCACACTGTCGGCAAACCTGGAAGGCATTTGAGCCAATAAGAAGGAATCATATGCCACAATGTCAGAAAAACTGTTAATGCTTGGAATAGCTAATGCTGCTGACATCTAATGCTGCCAAAATGGCAACATGGAGTCAAATATTGATCATGCATTTGAACTATAATGATCCTACATGTACCCAGATTACAAATAAACAATGTCAACCATGCATTTTACTTTAGTAGCCCCTATTGCTTTTATGCCTGTTCTCTATCTACTGTTGACTCAAATTTCTTGCCCAATACTTAATCATAAATTTAGCTTCAGGCAGTCCCTGTCACTAGTGTTGATTTAGAGAAAGGCAATATGAAAGAACTGAATAAACAGTTCATGAGGGATCCAGCGGTGACATTACCATACTCCTGGAGGAATTGTGACTAGTACACCTCTTCTCAGCAGGTGAAGAGCAAGTTTGACATTTGCCTTGCCCACAAAGTCATAATATATGATCTTAATTTTTAAGTTAGTACTTATTGCATTATGTGGAAATAAGGCCAAGCCCTTCTGAATAAGTATTTCCATCATCTCCTCTCACATAGAAATAAGCCTGACCAAAATCCAGTTCATCATTTAAAGAATCAAAGATTGGCAAACTGGAGAGCAATTCTCACTCTAACCAAAGATTGACAGTGATCCAATGTCTTCTCAAATATTTTCTTCTTCTTTTTCTTTAGTTTAAAGGAACTTAATGGTTTTCCATAAATTGAATGCCTCAAGGAGGTTACACCCTACCCCCGCCACCAACAATTTTAAATCATGGCATGGTTATCAGTCATTAAGCCCAAAGTTTGTTGGGGATTAGGAAGGTCAAGTTGATGACTTTGCTTTTATCTATGGCTTCAAGTCCCACTGAGCCCGGCACATGGAGGGCTATTATTGCATTTATCTATTAAGATGGCAGTAAGATGTCAGAAATTTTCATCTCTAGTGGTGACTGCATTGTGTTAGTGCAGAATGGAATCATGGAAGTGCCTTCCCTTGGCTATTACAGAGGTGAGGAGTAGTACATGAAACATATTGACCAGATAATCATCTTGGTTGACCCATTGATCCCATGTGTTGACCATCCACACCCATTTTGCAACCCCCGATTGAGTTAATCAAATTAAATCCAACTTATCAACAGAAAAGATTGTTAAGTGCTCTGATATCTAGCAAGAATAAAATAATGATACTGATAGATTACACTCTTTTCAACTGACAGAAGCAACTGAAGTATTAAAAGAAGAAGAAGAAGAAAAAGAAGATAATTTATGTAGCAAAAGCACACAATCTGTTGCTGTTTACTGGATTCTGATTTATGGATCAGGAACAATTTTTTGGGCATATCTTAAGCATTTTTATTCCAAGATAATAAGGCCTGAAAAAGATCAAATGGGGAAAAATAAAATGCCACAACTAGAGAGGTCAAAACAATCCAAATCATGTGTCATGCATGTTTAGCATGATATAAGATGATGGGCATTGTTAAAAACCTACAAGAAAACATAAATGAACATTCTGTATATACCTGAACTTGATAAGGATCACTAGATAACATCAAACGTTCAAAGATCATCATGCTAGCCCCATATGCTATCAAACAGTCACGTTCCATTTCTCCTAAACGCAATCCTGTGAAGTGAAATATAAACGAAAGAATGAGAACTAGCATCCTGCGTCTGAAACTAAGTATAGGTACATCATATAGCCAGCTTTAAGTCCAAAAAATGTATTCAACAACCTCCATCACGACTTCTTCCTTCAGTAGGCTGTCTGGTCAGCATCACACGAGGTCCTTTAGCTCGGGCATGCATCTTATCAAGGACCTGACAAATTTAAGAAAAAGAGAGAGAAGAAATGACCATCCACCACCACAGACCAAGAGAGGTTGCACAAACTTTTATGACCTACCGGCAAGCCACTGAAAGATCCCAAGAAATGAAATTTTACTCTGTTTACACATCTTAAATTCTTAATCCCTGGGTTCTGACAAGATTTGTTAACATAGGAATCTCCTTTCTAGTTTGCACTTGTAGATGTCCTACTAGAAGGTCAGCACCCAAAACTTCAGAAGGGCTATTTGGAAGTAGATAACTTACCAAACATGGGAAGTCTTGATTACTTTTGAAGTTTTGTTTCTAAACGGTCACAGACTCATATGATGGCATACACAGAGTTGAATAAGTAACTTGAATATCATACAACATTCTAGACTGAATTGAATTTTGTTTTCTTCAAATTTTCAAGTTTTGATCTCTTAATTACTTCTGCTTTCGTCCATCCTCTGAAAAGAATAAGAGGAAGCCTGAACTTAGTTTCGCCAATAAAAAGGTATACGGGATGCCATCATACATTAAAGAAGAGGAAAGGAAGCCAGTTGCTGTGGATGTATAAATGACAAGCTGGAAAGATATTCATACAATCACTCGACAATCTTACCATATTACGTAAGTTGACAAACATCACTTACCAAATGGAACTAAATAAGCAAGGAAATAAAATCAGAATAACAACATCAGTTATACAGGCAAAAACAAAGACATGCAAATGCACATACAAACTAAATGCATTAATAATTACTTGATAATCAACTAGAAGCCTATAGTTACTGTTACTATTTCTTCTTTTTTTTCCAGATGAGACAGATCGATCATACTAATCTGGTACGAATACATCCACTATAACAAAATATTTTCAAGTATCAGCAAATATTTTCAGGGGGCAATTTGTGGGATGACTGTTAGTAAATATTTTCAAGTATCACTAAGAGCTATTTTTTTTGCTTTCTGTGGAGTTTCATGAAACACTTTAGGATACTTTACAAAGTTATTGATTACCAATAGAGTGCCAGTAATAATATCACTAATATTTTGCTAGAAGTTTGTTCCAGGAAACCATAGAAGACATGCTGGACAAAAGAATCATTTGTTACCATAGTAAAACCAGACAAGACAATAAATAACTCTCCTTTAGACATAACCAAAAGTTCCATTCAGTTGAGCATAGATTCTTTAGAAGCTATTATACTGCACAAATACAACCACTTGGGACATAAGTCAGTCATGCTTTTACCATGTGTTTCAACTTTTGGTAGTAGATTGGCCCCATAAATATATATGCTTGAAGGGGATAACCTGTAATGCCTGGCAGACACAATCACCATGTTAAGCTTAAATAAGCCACGATATTAATTGTAGAAGTGAGGTGTGTGAAGAGATTCTTAAAATTAAGGTAAGAAACTCATTAAAATAATAAGCAGAAATGGGAATCAAGATAGTAAAATAATATGTACAGAGACGCTTGAGGAGTAACAAGGATTATAACTTTGTTTGACCAATAATACAATTATCATCATCTGCACTCATCTTCAATTTCTTTCCTTTACACTTCATTTGTCCTCATCTAATTTCCATCCCATTTCAGTCAGATAAGTTCAAATTTAACAACAGATAAACAAATGCATGGAGACAGATAAACCAGGTTATAGAGTCATATATAACCTATATGATACACACCAGATGTCTGATACTACCAAAGATTTTAGAACAAATATAAAGCATGTCAGTTTGTTAGTCCTTCTCAGCTTGTTTATTGTTTCTTTTCCTTCCTCATTCACGTTTTCCTGTAGCAGTTTTCACCTTTAAAATCTAATTCAAAATTATCGAGTGGGGCCTGTCCAAGCAGTCATACCCCTCTGCATAGCAACTAGAGATTTTGGGTCAATCTTTGGCCATGCATCCCAACTACTGGACCTACAAATTATAGTGTGGGTGAACCTCCCTCCCTTTCTCTCCCTCTCTCTCCAATAAAAAAAAAAGGACTCAAAATTGAATAACAAAGGCATGTGTTTCATTCTTGTGTGTGAATGTATCAACATACCTGAGTAGATGAAGTCCTTCCCGCTATAGCTAAACCCATGCTTTACAAGGGTGTAACTGCAATTATTCACAAAAGAATGAGCACAGGATCATGGTTTGAAGTTTATGATGATAAAAGTGTATCTACCTTATGTCTTCAACCTTATCAGCATGGCCACTTGGTTCACCAAAAGCACTGCCATAGTGGAATCTGCCACAAGATACTCCAGCTTTGCCACCAAGAAGTTCAATCATTTTCCCTACTGTCATTCGGCTGTTGATTACACATGTTAGCCACAGAAAATTTACCATGCTGAAGATCTATTGTAATATTGTGGAGCTTCACAATGTAACATCATGTAACATTGGCACAATGATAGTCAATGCAACACAGGGAACAATTATGCAATCAATTGATGGTGGCAACCCAATCAAGCACTAGTCATCTGCTTACTGAATAGGAACAAGCATATACATGAACAAGAAAGATAAACTTAACAAGTCTTAACTCAATATGTAAATATGATTATTATATAAAGAAACCATCTCAAGAAAGACCAAACAAAACAAGCCTTACCCAAACTATCATTCAGTCTTATACATCCACTTTTCCTTAATTTCTATCCAGGTCCACGGCCTACTGCTATCACCAGCTGAAAAGCTAATCTCAGACATGCTCTTGGGTATTAATTCTTGAAGGATTCTTTTCAGTTCTTTCAAATATTCTTAACTTTATACAGTAGAATTGCCAAGGGTGAAGGGACCATAAAAATTTTGATACCACCTCATATTGATTTTGCTTCTCTAACCCAATGGATATCTAAATCACATTACGAAAACCACTAGGAAAAAATTACCAGAGACAAATGACCTTGACTTCCATATATGCTTTATTAGGTCTTTTCCTCTACAAGGATCTGTGGCCCACCCACTTACAAGCATTCTTTAGTCTTCATTAAGCATCCAGCAACACACCAAAAACACTTAAACACCTACTATTCAAACTCTCAGACTCCAACACAAATATTTCTTATTTCTATATTCTTTAGTTACAGTATACAAGCATATCAGCCTCTATATTTCTAAAATGATTGCAATTGTATACTTGGATTTTATTTCCCAATATTCTAGCTCAACAATTTTGTAGCACAGTTATCTAACGCAATGATGATGCAACAATCCAAGAAAAATTGCTACATAATTCATCTTTTCTATAAATATTAGAAATGGTTTAAAGTATCACCATTTTTTATGCATAAATTCCAGACAGAAGATAATCCTTTTAATCTACCAATTTAATTAAGGTCTAATTTTTGATCAATCAATTGAATTTAGAGTAAATTTAAGTTTTATGCCATACCATCCCTAAGTACTCACTGAATCGTGTGCATAGTGTAATCTACTTCATCTTATTCTTAACATACATCTTCATACAAAGAAACTCCATTTTGTATAAATGTATTTGCCTATGTATGAACTCTATACATAATGACCTTGGGTGTTGCCCCAAATGATTTGCCTACAGATATTTGAAATTGCAGTTCATATCCTTCAACTTTGCATCATAGCTATCCTAATATTTACTTCAACACAAAAATCATGCAGAGAGACTCAACTACTGTTCTGATGAGTTGTTCTCTTGCAGCATTCAATGTTAGTAGATGGTCCTGATATTGTTATTAGGACTGTCAGGAGAAATATTTTTGCAGCTGGCTACACCTGTATCTCAACAACTTAAGAACAGCTGCTGAATCGCAAACAACATGCGAAGGAGGTAATAGATATATAGAGACCCAACAGGCTGATAAAATCTCAGAGGGAGACGACTCCATGCTCGTGATTCAGGCACTCAAGAGGGCATTGACAACACAACTTGAGTCCATTCTTGATAATGTCCTGGCTGATATGACTCATATGTCTTATCCATGAGCCAATGCCAGAGTTAATCATGTCTATCAGGAAACCAGAAGGCAGAAAGACTATTCAAGGCCAGAGTCTCAGCCAATGATGTGGACTAGGTGACTAGCCTTTCCTCTTACTGGTCCTTGAGCTAAGTTGGCGTTCACAGGGATTCATGGTATACTTCCCAGAACCCAATTGCCAAAGTATAGCCTCTGGCTCCAATATAAAATGGTATGACATCTACCAGTGTTTAGTCCTCTACCTGCATGAATTGTCTATAGATTGCTTGCATCAATTTCTGACAACTTTATGCTGCTTCTAATATGCCTCTCTTATCAGTCTATCTTGCTTCATGCCAGTTTTGATAGCCAGCTTCCAAGCCAATCTCTTTATTGATAGCTTCATGACAAACCAGCCAACACTGGTATCAATTTTGTGTTGTTGACAACACTGTTTCAAGGTGTGAACTTGATCTTGCATTATTGCTCAAGGCTCGCTAGCAAAGTATGATCTTGGATGATAGCTAAAGGAATAGTAGTAAAATAGCTTCTAACATCTGTGAAGGCAGCAAAGCTTGATCAAAGACATAAAATGAAATCCTTCACTAGGAGATTTCCTGAAACCAAAGCTTTAGGTACGGGCCAAATGGGTCAGTACCATAGATTCTGTACCATTATGATAGGTACTAGTGATGAAATGGGTTGGGATAGCAGTCCATTCATGGGCCAGAATGGATGCCCAACCCATCCTAGCTGAAACTGGTTGGGACCAGCTACTGCTTATTTTTGAAAGAAAAAGTGAGAACAATAGGTTGGCCACACCAAGGTTTTAAATCCTGTGAGACGGAGATGTCCCGATATCTCCATGGAACAGAATGCCCCACTATCTCATCTCGTGCTGATAGCCATCCCGGTCATACATTCCAATAGATATCCTCTATCTCTTTCTCTTCTTTCTTCCTTTCTTTATTTTTTATTTCCTTCCTTTTTTTTCTTTTTCTTCTACCTTCCTTTCTTTCCCTTTTTTTCTTTCTTTTGTTCATCCCTTCTTCTTTTTT
>KE505255.1:345862-356060 GCA_000441515.1 Elaeis oleifera
ATTGGGGTGGGGGGATCGGGGTGGTGCAGAGAAGAGGTGGCACCAAGGCTAGGGGGACAGGGGCGGATGCGGAGAAGCAGCAGTGGCGCCGAGGGGGGGGCGGCCGAGGTTGGCGCGAAGAAGCTGCATGCAAAGGGAGACGGAGCCGTGGTCCGTAGAGGAGCCGGAGGTTAGAGGTTGCCTCTTTTTATTTTAAGAGAGGGAAGAGCTGCTGAAAATCGGAATGAGCTGGCCCAATCGGATTCGAGCCGGGCTTGGATCAGGCTCGGGCTTGAGTTTTTCAAAATCTTTCAAGCCTAAGCCCGTGCAAAGCCCAAAAAATTCGAGCTGGGCTAGGGCAAGGGTATGGCCCGGCCCAACCCAATCCATTTCCAACTCTAGCCACAAGGGTAAATTGACCCATGGTGTTCGTGGCATTGCCTGTTCATCGCATAAAAATTTTTTTTGCACACAATGCACAAGCTGGTAATCCTAGGGAGGTGGGTTGCCAGCTTCACTATACATCACGTAAAAAATTATGCAATGAACATGGGTCGTGCTATTTCGATCCTACAAACACTGTGGGATCGATTTCTATCTGTCCAAGGGCCTCAGCGGCCCTCCGATGGCCCTCCTGCCGCCTTCCCCTCCCTTTATTCTTTCGTCTTTCTCTATTTCTCCTTAATCACTATTCTCCTCTCTCACAAGAGGACAGAGCCTCCGAGGCCCTCCGATGGCCACCACCCGCATCCCTGCTAGCCTCCCTTCCTTCCCTCTCCCTCTTCTTTCCTCTCCGGTTCTCCCTCTCTCCCACTTTTATTTCCATGTCAGTTCAAGCCCAGTATGCTCCGATATGGAGGCATGCTGACCTGTACCGCCGACCGGCCGACACGAGGTCGAGTTCCAAGTCGGCAAACCTTGTCCATATCTATTCAAAACTTCTTTGGCATTCACGAGCTTTAGGTAAATTTGATTATATAGCACAAATGGGCTGACTATATTATCTTAGGGATGACAGCTGCCAACATCACATTGACATCCAACAATAAAGCAATAAGTGATAAGCCATCAATATGGAGTATAATTGTTTATGCAACAGCTAGGACAGTATGAAGAAATCCTACCTTGGAAATCCATGAGGATTCATGATTAAATCAGGGCATATCCCACGCTCAGAGAAGGGAAAATCTTCCTGCTGAACGATGGTGCCACAAACACCTTTCTGGCCATGTCTGCTGCTAAATTTATCACCTACCTGGATGGGAAATGAATAACAGATCTAATAATGAATTATGCATGTCAACGTATGAAAAACCCAAGTAACTCGTGCAAACATACTCACTTCTGGCCTACGTGTATGACGAACGATAAATTTAATAGATAACTTGTCATTTGTATCTGAGGAAAGTATCACACGATCAATGACAGTAGTCTCGCCTTCAGGCCCTTTATATTTAGAAGGTGCCTCCTTGTAATCTCTGGATATTTAATGGAATCATATATAAACACCTCTTAATAGCTATTCAAATTTCCAATTTAAGGTAAAGAAGTTTTACATGTCTCTTGATCCCCTGTCCCTTGTATTCCTAGGAGTAAATTTGTTCACCAAAACATCATGATTCCGAACTATCTCTCCAGGGGCAGCAATTCCATCATCATCAAGTATCTGTCCACAGCTTTTGATGAGACACATCAAACAATAAATTGAATGGAGAATAAGATATATAATTTCATAGTGAGCATTACAAATATGTTCATGATGTAGCATAGTTATATGGATAGATGTTAGAATGATTTAACCATCAATTAACACTCATAAAGTTAAAAAAAACAATTTTTGCAATGTAATAGCCTATAATACTAAAAGCTTTAGAATTTCAACAGATTCCATGTGACAAAACCCGATACAGAAATTGAAGAGAATTCTCACCCATGCATTTGTTTCAATAAAGGTACAATATATGCAAACCTCAATACAGCATTTTCAAAGAAATATTATCCAAGGTCTGGTGAAAAAAATTATACCAGACCTCCAGTAGTCGCGGTTTCACTGCCTACATTGGAACCTGACTAGTGTAATATAAGTATGTTACGCCATAAACCCGGAAATGAAATGAAGTTCCTTCCCACAACCACTTTGGTACTTTGCTTCTTATAGTCAAAGTGGGAGACTTGCACTTGAATTGAAGTAGCACCTTTTAAATGAGTGGGGCTCCTAGGTGGTGCGTTCATGGAGCCAAATCGAAGGCAGAATTCTCAACCACACTATCAAAATCCTGTGGGCTATGATTGGATAAGTAGCATGCACCATTGGATTACTATACTATAACTGATTCAACTATTTTTTCTAATGTCTTCTTTGTAATGGTAATGATGGTAGTCAGTCAAGATTGATCTGTTAGACGAATAGTCAGCCATCAGCCTCATGTCCAATCAATCGCTAGTGCATTTGTGGTTAGTTACCGACCATACACGAGGTTCATAGTAGTGGTTTCACTACCTACATTGGAACCCAACTAGTGCAATATGGGTATGTTCCACTTGACACCGACACTCGATACAGGACTGTACTGAGTACCAAATCCCTACCAGTATGAGTTGGTATGACCGGCACAGACTGGTACAGTAAGGAGCTAAAAATCATGGACCTCAAGACAAGAACTCCTTGTTCAAACCTGTATCTTTGAGACTGACCATTCAGAAAGAGGGCAGCAGATCAATATTACAATGATAAGAAGGGAACTAATGGCAATAATAATATTAATAAGATAGTAAAATATTTAAACAACAGAAGTATTAAAGGCAACATGTCAAGCTCCAAAACATCTCTATACATCATACATATCTTATATGACTCATTAATCATTACAAGCTCTGGCCCCCTTAGCTGAGCACAGTACTTCCATGCATCAGTCAATGTCATCCATGTCACTTCATGTCAAGGTAAACTGTAAACATTATTATGATATTTGAGGTTCCAATCAGTTCAGTTTCAGTCACAAGACAAATGAATATTAGTTTCTTTTGAGTCTTAAGAAGTTTGAACAAAATAATAAGAAACAAAAAAGGAAAAAAGAACACAGATTGATTCAAAAAACATGTTATAAATACATTTTCAAGTATATGGTATACTCTGGAAATCTGAGCTAAATATCGGTCATCTGAAACCTTAAAACTCTTAGATTATCTAACATAGGCAAACAAAAAATACAAATTTGAAATATAAATGATGCCAACAAGATTCGCTGTCTCGGTACTAGACCCCATACTGTGCCATCCTATTACAGTATCAATATACGTAGTATGGGGATAGTTCAGCATACGAGTGTCGGTATGACCCTATACTGTATACCAATTCAGTATCTGTACGGTACGGTACAATTGATTCACACTATGGTATTCCGTACCAATCCGAACCGGCCGATACACCCCGTACCGGACCATATCGATGGAGAACCGATTCGGTTCAGATCGATTTTTGAAAATGGCCTGAATCGGACCGAACCGGTCTGTTCGGTACGGCATCGACCCGAACCGCACGATACCGGGCAGTTTGGTCCGGTACGGTGCAGTAAGATACCGGTTTGGTCCAGTTCGGCTTGGTGTTTTTTTTTTGGCCATTGGGTGAGATTTTTTTTTTGAATTTTTATTATCGATACAGTCCGTACGGTACGATATGGTACATACCGATCAGAAATCAGTACGGGCCTCGATATCGATTCCTGAAACCTTGATTCACACCAATACTGACTGGCATGCAAAAAAATTATGACATTGTATTTGGTGAAAATCTTGTATGCAAAAAAATATGGATCGATGTGAGGATAACTTTTCTCACCTCTATAAAAATATATAGCTAACATGCATTTAGAACATTAAGTTCAAGGATAAAAGATTAAGAAAGGTATTTTGCAACTTAAAACCAAAGTGCTTTTGCTAGAATGTATTGGCAATACAACACTATCAAAGGACATACAATAGGTAAGCCTAGGTACACACTTAAAAACATATGTTTCAAATTGTATGGCTTTTAATTGCTCTACAACAAAAATGAAGACCTTTCAACAGTAAATGAAAATTCCCACTCTTTAAACATTTCTTCTAGAAGTAAATTAAAATGCATGTTATTGACTTATTGCTAAGGGAATAATACAAAGGATATAAATACCGCTTTGCAGAAATATACAAACATAGCACATCAATGATGCCTACAAAACTGAATATAGATATGCTTTTGCTGAATTTGTACAGCATGGAACCATGCCAAGTACTAGCAGGCACCGGCATATAACATTGTCAAAGGAAATATGACCGGCAAAAAGGTGGAATGCTAAAAATCTACATTTCAATCTATAATAGATTTAGTTTCTTTACAATGAAAATTAGACTTTCCTTTTGCATCTGTGCGGTCTTACTTTTATGTAACGAATTTGTCTGTTTGAACATTATTGCTTATGGATTATGGAATAGTCCAACAACATTTTGCAGAATTTATAAATTTACAACAGATATTTATCCAAACAAGACCGAATATATGCATTTCTGAAGGAACAAAAATAAAGGATCAGCACAGCACAGCTGAGACAACTCTATGTACACCTGTAGAAGACAATCATGAAGAAGATTTCAGAAGCAAAAAACGACAATGATATTACATAACAGTCGCACATATAAAGTGCATTAACCAGTATATTACCTGCATATTTGAACCAACTTTCTCCCTATTAGGCCCAATTATTGCATCAGATGTACCATTGTTGTAGGTCTCTTTGACAACAGTATACCTGATCAAGAGGAAAGAAATGGATGAAGAACCACAATGGAAAAGGTAAAAAGCTAACAGTACAAAAAATCCACTTAAAAGAATATCTGAACGGGTATAGAATGATAAATACAAATACAAATAGTTTCATCTGTGTAATGCAGTACTTTTTCATTGCTACACAACGACCAAACCACGATCAAGAGATGACTTGTTCATTACAATCGCATCCTCTATATCGTAACCACTGTAACTCATGACAGCAACAGTTGCATTCTGCCCAGCTCCAAGCTTGTCGTATCCGACCTAAACGAATGATGTTAATAGTAAGTGCCATGATAGGAACCTATCCAACCATCCCTCACAAAAAGTGAAATACATACCAGCTCGATTGATTTTGTTGTCAGCAACGGACGTTGAGGATATACTAGGAGGTAAAGTAAAGTGTCTGCTCGAGAAAGCTGTAAAGAGATTGAAGTCAAAAAAGAAATCAATATCTTTTCAAAAAGTAGAAGAATATAAAAAGAAATAACAATTTCAGGATGGATAATCACTACAAGGGAATGATCCTCAAGTCAATTCACTTTTCTGGTACAGATCAATAACAACTTGTGCATTAACAAGATTAATATCATACTGACTGGCACATTAACAACATTAATGGCCAGTAGGTACTTATTTATTATACCATTTGCATGATATGAAGGATGTTGGGAAAAAAAAGTATAACTTCTTTTAAGAATAAAAATTGTTTTCCATCCTTTTGGTAAATATGGTACGTAATACAGCATCAGTAGGAAAAGATTGTGCTTTGCTTAAATTTCAGCATAAGAAGAAAATGCAAAGCACTTTCAGGAAAGCAAGATGTGGGCAAAAGGAATGACATCCTCAGGATGATGACAAGACAGGTGTACTACAGCTTTCTTAGTAATTTGAAGATTAAAGAAATAGGCATTGTATATTATTCTTGCTATTGTTGATTCAAATCTTCACGTAGGGATTACACATGATTCTGGTAGATCAGCCTAATATCATGGCCCCTACTGCAACTGTAATATATTTCATTTGAACAACTAATTTAAAAATAAGAATGCTTTTGCCACAAAAGATATCAGAAATCAACTGAAATACTTGTGCTTATCAATTATTATAAGTTTATAACTCTTCATTTCTTTTATTATTTTCTGCATACCTTCCTATATTGTACATTGTTACTGTCGTATGTCTCCTATACATGCATGCTAACATTGTTATAGTTCACACATAATATATGATCACTGTCATGTAATCTCTCCACGAATTTTTGCGTCACAGTTCCACTAGCAACTAGACAGATTAAGGTCATTATCAATAGATAAATCCAATCTATCAGAAGATATTTTAAGGAAGTGTCATTTCAATACTCAGATAGCTACTTCCATTTTTAACTATCAATGCAATTAAAAAGATCAATTCTTCCTGAATACAGTATCATGAAAATAAGTTCTAATAGAAATAAAAAAATCCAATTGCAACATCTACAAAAACGCAAACAGTATCAAACAGATTTGTGCTCAGAAAAGTCTGATTTCCTGTCAGAGGATCTGGAACTAGTAAAAACACCAGTCTGGTGCAAAGAATAAGATTGCAAAAATATTTATAGATTTACCACAGTAAGAGTTAATCATCTGAAAATAATATTAATATATTGAAAAATAGGATATAGTGCTGCGTAAAGATGGACTGTTTCTGCATACATCCATTTCAAAGATCATAAAATATCAAATATAAAGATTTCTCCAGCTCAATTATGCAACAGTTAGCATGCCATGAAACAATAAATACATTAAATCAATGAACTCATTTAGAATATTCAACATACTTCAAATAAAGATCAGTAAAGGTAATATTCACCGCACATACCATCAAGACAAAAACAGTGGAAACTCCTTTTCTATGTAACCAAAACCAGCAGCAGTAAATTACAACTTCATTCTTTTAAAAAAACTCAACTTATTTAAGCAAAATGCCACTTGCCTGGTTATAACCAATATTTCCCATAGCTTGCTTCCCCATTGCACACTATCACAGACAGATGTATTAGCTTTAAAAGGGATAATAAATTTTCTCAGTTTAAAGACAGATAATTAACATACAATGCAAAAGATTGACAAACCTGATATGTATTACGAGGAGACTGATTGTGATGAGGATAAGGAATTAGACCAGCACAGACCCCTAAAATTGTGAATGGTTCAATTTCTATGTGAGTTATGGAGCTTCTCTTAACATCATCATTGTCCTTCTCCGAGTCATCCTTATCATTCTCATACTCATATAGTGCGATCTATTATGAACACAATCCAAAACATGCCAATCAAAATATTACTTCTACAATATAAACAAATTACAAATACTTGATCGTATGTATGCTAACCAATGCGTTGTTCTCTTCATTAACATCAAGATATTCGACCAATCCATCTCGTAGAAAATCATCAAAACTACGAACTCCATCCTAAAATCAGATATTGTAGAAATAACCATAATAAAAACTTTAACTATGATGTGGGCAATACAAGATGGCTAATCAGTTATAAACTAGAAAATACACAAACCCGCAATTCTTTCATATGATGTTCCTTGATCCTAGATATGCCCTTGTCCGCAATCACGAGTGGACGACAAACACGACCCCCATCCGAGGCAACATAAACACAGCGCTTCAAAATTTTGATAAAGGATTAGTACCAGCTATAATGATTCACAATGGGAAATTGACTGAAGTACAGACAAAGGTCATGGAATTATAATACAAAAACTACCAATACCAGCATAAGCTACGGATCATGTTAAAGGACAGAATCACATAACATATTATAAGAACATCAATTAGGCATCATATATTAAAAGGCACAAGCTTCCAAGCCAACATGAATATGCTAATGTCATTCATATTCGTTGCAAGCTCACTATTTCTAATAAACACAACTTTTCAATTGTCTCAATTAGCCTGTTGACTGAAAGTTTAAATTGAAGGGAAGAAACATACACAACACTATATTTGAACATTACTCTTTTCTCCAGCGTGGAGTCACACATGATTGGATGAGTAGTTTCACAATGGTCATGTGGATACTGAGCGGTGCACGAGCAATGGATGTTTCATTTTTCATATATTGAAACATTTTTCATATCTTGAAGAGAATCCTATCTATCAGTTAAGGTTATTGGAACTGTTACCACTGAAAGTATTGGATATCTTTATGCCGAGGACAGAGGTGGAAGAAAGGGATACTGAAACTTTCTTTCCTTCCTGCGATGAAGGTCAAAATAAGGGATTGATGAAATAGTAAGTGTACTTCAAATGAGGCTGTTGCATGATTATAGCTTGCAAAGTTGCTATGAGCATCCTTCTTGCCACATAACATAACCAAAGTTTGCTGTACCAGAATTAGACCCCATGCCGGCTAGTCAGCGGTACAATTCGGTATGTCCCATATTGTTCCATACTGGGTCCGAACCAACATGGTAAAGCAGCGAAGATGGAGAACCAAAGAGAGATAAAGAGAGAGAGGGAGGCAGAGAGAAGAATGGGAGGGGGAGCGGGTGGGAGGCCAGCAAAGGCCGCCGAAGGGCCATAGAGGCCCTCAGAAGGTGGGATCTCCCAGCCCACCCTCCGTCGGGTTAAAACAAGGACAACCACCCCTATTTCGATCGCGATCCATTTTTATTCTTTTCACGATCCATGGTGAAGTTGGCAATCCTGTCAATAGTGGCCACCCCTATTTTGGCCCAATGAAGGGCAAGAGGGAAGATCCCACCCTACGAGGGCCTCCACGGCCCTCGACAGCCACCACCGGCCTCCCCACCCACTCCCTCTCCTTTTGTCCCTCTCCCTCCTTCCCTCCCTCTATTTGTCTCTCCCTATTATCCTCTATGGAGGGTGGAGCTTTGGAGGCCTCAGCAAGCCTTCGACAACCTTCGACAGTCTCTCCAGCCTTCTTCTCCTTCCTCCCCCCCTCTGTTTCTCTCTTCCTCTCTTTCTTCTCTATCCTCACCGGTGTACCATTTCTAATGCTAGAACCATGCTGGTCAGCCACTGATACGATTCGGCATGTCTCAAACTGGCCAATTCGGGATGATTCAGTGAACACTGTATATAACCTTATGTTGATTATGTCTATCTTTGACAAATATTTAAGACAAATGTGCCAAAAGGAGTGTATTTATAAATTCACATACAAAAAGATGATGGCAGTCAATTCTAACCATTTTATTGGTTGATTAGAGCACAACAGCCAATCAAATACTCCTCTTCTTTAACCAAGATCGGCCAATGGAGTCGCCATCATCCAACAACAACCCTCCACTCAAATCAGTAATGCTCATATGTGATTACTCTTACACAAATCATGTGCATTGCACATGCAAAAATGATTCAAATGATTGGTCACATGCACCACAAATGCCAGATTACTCGTGCATTCTACAAGTCATATACAATACCAATAGAATCCTTGACCATGTTCACCAAGTAATAGCATGCTCAAACAAAATCCTCTTTCGTCTTTTCTTCATTTTGTTCTCCCTTTATTTTTTCATGAGGAAATGCAACTTTAGCACGGTTTGCCGTCTTGGTACCAGAAGTGTACCGTAGGTATGTGTGGTATGGAGCCGCTTTAGCATACTGACACTCAGTATATGTATTGCATAACAGTTCAGTACCAGTACAGTATAATACATTGGGTATGCACCGGTACCAACCGGTACGGGGTACCATGATCCTTAGAGTTACATGTATCAAATACATGGAGAAACAATGCTCAATTGTCGAACAAAAACCTTCTCTCTTAGAAGGGATGCACCTGCTAACTTGAAATTTAAGTCTATCTTCAACCCTTTAAATTGAGCCCGTGTCTGCTTTTAGTAATGCTGGCCACTTGATTCTCTTTTTTTAATAAAATCCTTGAGAAGGATAGCTAAAGAACAGATTGCTAAACAGTCTCCATTTGGGTAGATTCACATCTCTTGTGCCTCTCTCAGCTGAGAAAGTGTTGCAGGATCCATGAGAAAAGCATTTTTTCATCCCGAAAGTTGGTAACAGCTGAAACTCGAGTCTCATCCCAAACAGCAACCAGCCATCTGCAGTGATAAGTCAAATGGCTTTACAGAGTCAGAGAGTAAGTCTGATATACATCTTGATATCTGGCCAGACTACAGAACCCACCGTAATTGACAATAATAACAAACATGCAGTAGCATGAAGGTTGCTCACTGCAGAAGACATAACAACTGCTGATCATGACCATTGGCATATCCTTCAGTTTGGGACGTCCCATGCCAGCATACTTAATCTATAACCAAACTTAAAATCATTTAAAAAAGCTTATTTCCTCAAAACATTAGATTGGTCTGGTTGACACCAAGCTTTAATTAATAACCCATGTAATGGAACACACCCCCCCCCCTCCCTCC
>KE505255.1:358892-374752 GCA_000441515.1 Elaeis oleifera
AGAGAGAGAGAGAGAGAGAGAGAGAGAGAGAACTTTTTCAATCTAGAATATTAAATGGAGAGAAACTGAGCCCCATTAACCCTTTTCATCTGATCTTCTGATATCATCATGCCAATATAGTGGCTGTGGCATTTGAAGGCCGGTACCTTACTCCTCTTGATAATGCTAAAGCAACCTTCATGCCATTAACTAAATGAACATTGGAGTAATTTGTCTTGCATTGAATTTTATTTACTCGAACAATTTATACACTCTCACCATTAATACAGTGTGTATAAGTGTATAACTGTATATGGTTAAGTTAAAATCAAATCGGATCATAAGGCTTACATAAGTCAGGTTTTAATTACAGTGGATGTAAGTAGTAAACCATGATAACAGACCATCATCCACATTTAGTCCCAAAATCCTCACTATTTTTTAAATATGTAGACTCACTAATACCTTCCCGAAAATCTAAAGATTTCTATTTGTATCTCTTTCAATGTCATGATGGCATCACCCTAACGCTGAGGCTTGAGACAATGCCCTTCTCCAGTTAGCGCACCATATCAGACAGATTTAGATTGTTATGCTGTTTAATCAATCTTGGCAGTCATCCTCAACATTCTTCATGGCACCAAAACCAGTAGCTCTACCCAAAATTCCTCCTACCCTGCACATTAGCACATTTGTTTTTCACTCTTTGTTTCTCTGACTAGTTTTACTTGCTCTTTATGAGCAGAGTTTAATTATAATTTTGGTAGCGAAATTTTATGTTGCAATCAATACAATGCAATAATATATACAAACATTTATTATAATTATGTCTTGTGTTTCATCCATTTGCAGTTTGCTTTTGCTATTACATTGTTCGTATATACTCTATTCTCTTGCCACCAAATTGAATCAAAATTTGCATGTTACACAGTTACATACTACTCAGAAAACACAAATTGCTGATTAACATTCTCATGTAGGAAAGAGTTCCTTCTTAATTGATCGTTGGAAGCACCTCAGGCTTATCTTTCAGACTTATAACCGAGTTCTACTAATATGTGGATATATTGTTCTTAAAAAAAGCATTAATAGAAATGTAAACCTAAATTCCCACAAAGGAGATGCAGAAAGAGAACCTGACCCATGATAGAACTGGAAGGTGGCAGATAATGTAATGGAACCCACACCCTCAACAGGTGTCTACAAATTCACTCCTCCATAAGTATGACTACCAAATATAAAACATGCACACTTGCAATCCCTACACCATTAAGAAATAGGAATACACAAAAGGAAACTCATGAAAACCTAATGTTGCTGACCTGACATAGTTACAAACACTTATGGCTTGGTCATTTACCAGTAAATATATCATTTATTCTTGCAGTTAGTACAGAGAGCATGCTTGAACCAGACTGGCAAAACTGGCTAAGAACATAGCTATACTTTAGTTCAATTTGGACATAATAATACATCTAATATTTTAAGTATTTCTATTGCACTTTCAATTAACATGGATCATCATTTGTTGATGATCTGCAAATTTTTTATATGTTAGTGATCTGTAAAGAAGAGAACACAAAAGAATGAAAATTAGTGCAATGTGAAAGTAGATGATGATCTTTTGGGGCGCTTATTTAAAAAAAGTAGCAGCAGTGAGAATGATGGGAGCAAAGAAGTGACCAATAAAACAGAAGCAGTTATCCAAGATTAGGGTATTTTAATGGTAGCAATTAGGGGCATAAAACAGATAGGTGTCATTGGTGTGAGAGTAGTGGTGCAATTGCTGGGAACCTGACACCTATCTATGGCTTAGTATTGGAGTATGATGCCTAGAACCATCCTCAAATCCTACTGATAGTTTTACAAGCATGTGCATTTTTTTAATTATTTTTATTAATTATGTCTGAACATTTGACATTTAAACAATATTGTGTCAATATCCAATTAATGGTTGTTATTTAGATAATGATACCATTAAACATTTTGCATGTTGGTTATTGGTTAATAAGACATGACAATAAAATTACAGCTTTGATTAGACTTAAGAACCACTTGTGTTATCATGTGCTTTAGCACATTTAAGTATCACAGCATCAATAATGAAGATAGCATAGCAAGTTTAAATGTTTTTCATTTTAAAGCAAAACTGCTTGTAGAAATCAGGACCTTTTAAGTGTTTAAGAATTCCAAAAGTTGTCAAACCCTACAGATGTTTGGAAACGAGTATGTTGGGGAGAAAACAGAATGTTGTGGATTTAGCTATTGGTTATGGATGCATAAAGTATTCCAGCAAAACATAAAAGTTATTACCATAGTTATGAGTTTGATATGAAATAAGCAATAACATAATGGTTTGAAGAACGACACAACAAAAGTACATCCTAGTACCTGCTTTCATACTTGGGAAATGATGTCAATCACATCAGCATGTTAGTATAGTAACAAGGGAGCTCTGTCTTGTCCTTTACCTAGATGCTCATGCACTGAGAAAATGTAAGTTCTTTTATGTAATATGTTCTATCTACTAGCTTCACCATTTTCCACACTTTATTAAGCACTTATCTAGATTTTCTCCAGCACAAATTATAGGTCTGAATATTCAAATAACTAAATCAAATGCTTATAATTCTGCAGCTTTTTAGTTAAATTATGTTTTTCCTTAGGAGCTAAATGTCGCATCTGTAGTATGGCTTCCAGGACAGATAAAGGTCTACTACTCCCAGAAGTATATCCTTCTGGCATAGTAAATGATTAGTACAAGATGACTGGGTAATCCACACATGCCCTTTCTTTGATACTTTACATAAATGCTCTCACTTTTTTTTCTAAATGTTTTCCATATGTGGGACAAAGTTTTAGTCTGCCTCCTGAGTTGGTACTCAATGCTCTAAAAATTAATGTTGTTACTGGTAGAGAACTCCCATCCTCTCTTTCTTGGTATTCATTAACCTTGCAAGATTGTTCCTTGGTTCATAAAATTAAACTGCACAACCTAAAAGAAACTCAATAGAGTCCTCTCATGAGCAAAGTTGCCTTTCCAAAAACACACAGAATCTCATCAAAAGGTTTGACACTAAAGCTGAGAGGAGGTCACAAAGCCAAGGTTCATAGTAGTGGTGGATATACCATATGTACCATACCATACCGGTGCCAAACCATACTCAGTACGAGAGGCATACCAAGTGTTAGTATGTCAAAATGACCCCCTAAGCAGGCACACGAATTTGTTCCTACATGGTACCAGTATAGGATCCAGTACTACGATTCCGGCAATCATTTCTTCTGACATAGGCAACTCCCAAAAGCCATATAATATGGAGCAATGTAGCAGAACATAGATCAATCCAAATGTGTAAGTTATAACTGATATTCTTATATTATTACTGAAATAGCAGTTGACAAGGACGTGCATGTGCTTTATCAATCACTATGAGGCACGATAGTATGATATTAATTAAAGATTGACTTAGAATTAACTAGTATGCACTAAAGCAAGAAAGACATTAAGCAACGGCAGCACATGAAGCAAGAAAATTACTGAATACACTAATATTGACAGTACAATTGTGCATAGGCATCATCCCTATGAGCAATCCATTCAAAAAATTATTGATTTAATGCCTGAAAAGTAAAATAGACCTTTATGTGATATAGATGTAGTATGTTAAGAAGAATAAAACAAACCAGAGAAATTAACGGGCCCTCCTCTTCATCAGTTGTGACATGAGTCATCAAAGCTAAATTTTTTGTCAATCCACAGGCTTCTCCTTCAGGAGTGTCACATGGGCAAAGCATGCCCCACTGTTTCAGAAGAATACTAATTTTACCAAATTAAAAGTAGAGATTCAATATAAATAATTCACAAAAATAGATAATCATGCTGTCAACAACATTTAAGGAAACCATTACATCAACTACATGGAAGGCACAGGAAACATTTTTTCTCACCTGGCTAGGTTGCAAAGCCCTTGGTCCACTTACTTTTCTAGTCTTTTCAAACTGTGGTGATATGCGTGTCATGCTGCCTAAAGCTCCTATAAATGACAGCCTTGAAAGAACCTGCAAAAGGTAGGAATCAAACACCACTTTGCCCTAGAAGTATAATGAGAAATTTACAAAAAGGAGAACAAAATATTACCTGTGACACACCTTTCCGGTGCATTTTAAATCGTTTTACATCCCAATTTCCCGTAGCAATGGATTTCTCCAAGCCATTTGTAATGTAATCTTGCTTTATATACTGATAGGATTTAAGCAGGGAGAAATTGAGTCAATGGTAAAGATAAATTTAAACCATAGAAAATAACATCAAATACTAGCATGACCCAGAATCCACATGCTAACTAAAAGAGCATGCTTAAAACATAGATCTGCAGAACTTGTCAAAATATGTTTAATATTAGAACAAGAGCAAATTGGGCACTGAATCAATGCGAAAAAAAGTAGACATGGAAGATGATGTCAAAACAGAGAACCAATTAAAGCAGAAAAAATTTCTAGTAAAAATTCCAAACCAATTATCTATTTCTTTAGAGAAGATTGAAGTATAACATCCTTATAGGATCCATAACGCATTATAGTAGTTCTATTAAAGAATATAGATGTTCAATGAAGGAAGGCCCAGCTTGATGACACATCAACACCAAGTTAATAAATGAACTTTACAACCAAAGGATTTCCAGTTCAATTAAAAACAGCTGCAAGCCAGCATACAGAGGAAGAATCAAATGCATTAACTCTTACCTATAGAGACATACATATGTACTTGCTTAAACACATGCACACATATATGTAAGCATATATATCTTGAAATCCATGATTTCCCATGAGGTTCATCAATTATCAAGAGGTACAAGATTGTGATAGAATGACTCAACATGATCCAGAGATACAGAACAATAAGTTACTGCTTAAAAGTCATCAGAATCATGAATTATGAAAGAGTATTTAATGCCTCAAAACGATAATCACTGAAGATTGGATATGCTTTTCCAATTGCATATATGCAATGTGGAGAGTACTCCAGCATGTCCAAATATAAACTATAATTCTCTTTCAGGGCTCTGACATGCATGCATGTCTGCATGAACATATATGAACCATTAATAGGGTTCTTGGCATCAAGAAGAAGCTTTCACAAGCTAAAAATGATAGAAAATTTGAAATACTATCTCTTTACTAGAGAAATCAGAAATTATGGATAATGAAATTTTTCAGTTAAAAAGCTCATGTTTGGAAATTGGAAGAGTTATTGTTATTTAGACAAGATAAGACACATCGATTATATTGTTGAAAGTGTGTCCAAGAAATCACTAGCTAGGAGAAAAGGTGAAAGGTACTTAATAAATTCAATAAACAGTTTATACTTCATGAATCTCGTCTCCAAGTGTCAGTGTCAGTCTACAACATCAGTGAATACAAATGAGACTCCAAATTTCAAACTCATGATTCCATTATTCTGCTTACTATATATCATATTTTAATTAAGCGGAGACCATCCTCTCTAGTTCTGCTATACATCACACACAGGCTATCAATATAAAAGATGTAGAGTCAGCAAGTAATCAGAAAATGAGCAAAGTTAATGGCTTAATGCAATATAAAGCTAAGAGGACCTAGATAAGTTAACCATTGAATAAATATTTTCATGAAGAAGAAAATACTAGAGTACATGAAAAGCAATTTTTGACTTTTATACAACATCAGAGCATCAGCCAAATCCTCTGTTGCACATTGCTCACAAAAACATAAAAAGTTTCTCATAGTTGAACAAGTTCTAGTTTGCAATACGTTTTGTCATATATAATTTTCAGTAACAGAAACGACGGCAGTTAATGAACTGAATAATTAAATATATGAAATTGAAATTTACTGACATACATGGCAAAATCCAACGGACTGGAACGACTAGCATGCTCATATGCTCTGTTCAAAAGCTCTAGAGCAAAGGAATTCATTGATTTGAATAAATCCTACAAAGAACTTCTTGTAAGTAGCCCTCAACAAAGTCTATTAACATAAACCTGTAACTTAAGCAAATCACCTCAAAGAGCAAAGATATTAGCTGCCCAGACAGCTCTAGCCGCTTGTTGCCCACATAATCCTGAATAAATATTAATTGTGAGATATCAAACCAATCTAATATTCATATTTGTACTTCTCATGCCATGTACCAATTCATTTGACAAATTTACTAATTGCAAAGGGAAGAAAGAGGCAGAATAACAAATGTGATCATTTAAGTCAACTACAAGATGGAGCGAACTGAGAAGAAATGTTCAAAGATTCAAATCAATAGGCGTAATGGTTGTTAAAAGGGAAATAACAAAGAATGAGAAAAACAAACAATCAAAGTTTGCAATAGCGTATTGAATCATGCGGTACAGGGCATACCGTAATGTATTGGTTCAGTACCCGTACGCAGTATGGGGGGCATACCGATACTTGATATGCTGAACCAGGCACGTACCAACACAGTAATAGGTCGGCATTGGTATGAAGCCTGGTATCAAGATGGTGAATCTGGCAAACAACTAAGAAAACCAAATGAAGTGGAATATATTTTCATGCAATCAATAACTATGACCAAAATAATGTCTAAGCCACTCTAAGGTGTCCCAAAATCAACCAGGCAGTATGTGTCACTGCAAAATCCTGATGGTAAAGATGTTGTAGCGATGTTTGAATCACTGCCTACTTCAAAAGGGCTTATATTTTACTAAAACCCATTGCCGAGTACAGACTAGCAAGGTTTGTGCTCTAACCAAGTCATGGACTGGAAGATCAGGCAAGGGTACTCCCCATACATAAATAATAAATCTATTAAGTTGTGGTAAGAAATGATCAGAGGATTAGCAACGGTCTAACCCAAAAGCAATGAACTGAAATGGCACATCTCTCACAATGCTATATGAAAGCCTTAAAATCCAGCCATACGAGGCAGATCTCTGAATCATTTTGTCTAGGGATCCTCGAGCTCCCTGAAGATGTATAATAATGGGAATGGAGATTTCCATGTGATCTAGTCACACGTACCCAAACAGGAGGTACAAAATATTGATGAAAAATCCAATTTGATAACAGATCCCACAGAAAGCAAAATATTGTCAGAAGCAACAAAAGCATTGCTAAAAATATAGTGAAATACAGAGATCTAAGCATGTTACACACCTTATCATCAAAGGTGTCAGTATTGAGGATTGCATCCATCATGCGCCTCAGCATTACAGAAGCATATATGCACTTTGGCTTAAAGTTACCTTGGTTAACCTGCAACATAGATGGGACTATTATGTAGATATCGGCCCTAAGGATTAGCAGATATAAAACTGATAGAAATAAATCAAAACTCACTGGCACATTTGCAAGAATACATCAAGAAGAATAGCCTTTGCTAATCCTTCCTGCAAAAATGACATACCCCAGATAATAAAGCTAATTGCTAGACAAGAGAGCAAGAAAGACAATCATCAGGGTTTTCATGCATAGGGGCAGAGGCATCCACAAACACTCAATTGTGCATATAGGTGGACAATGAGTATTTATGGATCACATATATATATATAATTATGTACATGAAATTCACATCACATCCACATGATATTGAGTTACTAGCCTGACTTTGTTGTTTGTGAATACTCACAGATAATATATGTACTTGCAAATTAGATTGTTTGCATGCAAACGCATGTAAATAGGGTAATATGAGTATCACCTTTCTATTCCCAGATCTTGCTGAATTAGCATTTCCCACCTGCAAAAACCAACAAGCAAGATGTGAATCATAATAAGCAACATGCAAACAAATGATGCGCACTGCATAAAGATACTGAGATACGTACATGGACGCATAGCTAAAAGGGCTGAACTAATCATAAGCAAATGCAATATAACCCTTATATTAGTCATTTAAATTAAATACATAAAATCAAAGTGTATGCCTCTCAAAAGAATAATTGTGGGAAAAAAAAGAAAATTATATAATCAATGAAAATGGATTATAAGCCAAAAAAGTGAGGCAAAAGAAACATATCTTAGACATGCAACGAATCTATCAAGACATAGACCCTACATCAAGATAATAGGTTTCATACCTCTATTACTACTCTTTCTCAAGCATAGTGCAACTCATCTGCATGTTTTAGTAAACTGTTCGGGTAAACCAGATGTAAAATTCATGTCAATACAATTAATACAATCCAAGGCTTCTTTTGTACCAATAAAATTACTTCATTTTGAAGGAGTCATTCATCATAACAATTGCATTATTAAACATCAATAAACTTTCAACACTGCTACATCATCTACATATAGTCTACATCATGGTTCGCCGAACCGCGCTGAATTGGACAATTCTAGGCATGCCAAACCATATCGGTGGCTAACCAGTGTGGTTCAAGCATTTGTTCGGAACACCGGTGAAAACAGAGCGAGGAAGAAAGAAAGAGAGGAAGAGAGATAGAGAGGAAAGGAAGGCCAGCAATGCCCTGTGATGGCGGCCGAAGGACCGCCGAGGCCTTCGAGGCTCCGCGGTCCTCCACAAGATGCAAGAAGAGAGAGAGATAGAGAGAAGAAAAGAAGAAAAGAGGAGGGAAAGGCGGTGGGGAGGCTGCCACAGGGCCGTCGGGTGGCTGCAATGACCATCGAACGGCCCAAATCTGCCCGATAGCCGCCGTAGATTCAAAATAAGGGTGACACCCCTATTTCATCCAATTTTTAAGAAACACGATAAACAGTGAAACTAGCAATAGGTTTGGGCGACCACTATTTATCGTGTTTTAAAAAGTACGACGAAACAAGGGATGTCGCCCATGTTTTGAATCCACAGCGACCGTAGGGCAGATTTGGGCCGTTCGGCAATCACGGCAGCCCTTCAACGGCCTCCCCACCGCCTTCCCCTCCTCTTCTCTCCCTTCCCCTCTCTCTATCTCTCTCTATTCTTATTTCCCCTCGCGAAGGACCGTGGAGCCCCAAAGGCCTTGATAGCCCTCCGAGGGCCTCCACGACCCTCCAGCGGCCACCATTGATGTCTACACGCCGGTCTTCCTTTTCTTCCCTCCCTCTCCCTCCATCCCCCTCTCTTTCCCTCTCTTATCCTCCCAGTTCATCCCTCATTTCCATGTCGGCTCGAGCCTCTATGGTTCGGTACGAGGGCATACTAACTTATACCACCGGCCGGTCAGCACAGGGTCCGATTCCGAGTCGGAGATCCTTGGCCTATATAATATAGCCTTAGATCAACAATGCACGTGCCCAACCACTTAGTTTGATTACACATTACTCTCTATAGTTAATTCTTAATTGTCCCATCAAGACCCTATCTCTTATGGTTTTGCCACACAAATACTTCAATATTCTCATCTAAGCATGACTCATGTCATCATTTATAAATATTGAGTGCTCATTAAAACTACATTGGCAAGTTGGTGTCACCATATGGGAGTGTGTACTTCTATACCCATCCATGCTAACTAGCTACGCCAAAACACTGCTTATTGAACCATAGCAACAAGAATTGTAAAACTGATCCAAACCGCCCGATAAGGGGCTTAGCTTACCAAACTAGTGCAGAACTAGGTCGATTCACTATTTGGCGTGAGAATCAGTCCATATCATGGTTTGCTGTACCACCTGATACAGGACGTACTGTACCATCTCGTCAATACCGTACCACCCCATACCGACAGTACAGTATCGTACCACATATCAACACTATAATAGGATTTTACCAATATAGGACCTGATATTGAGATAGCGAACCTTTGTCCATGCCAGTCTTAACCAAGCAGAAACACCTCAATTATCGTCCGATTTTGGGAAATACCATGATAAGGAGTGAGAAAAAAAAGGGCTAGGAGCTATATCAATACAAGATGCTATCATAATGTACTAAGTACCGACCATACTTATACTAAACCGATGACATACCAATACATTACTCGATATCGAGATTGCAAACCTTGCATATCAAAGCACACAGTAGTACAAATAAATAGATTTCCAAACAACATCAACAACATTCTGTCAATTCAAGACAATATAATTTTTTTTGTCACTCTTTTATGCACATGAGAGTAGGCTAGGGGCACGATTTATAGATTATAATATGAAGAAAAAACATCAATGTATCAAATAAAAATGTTAGAAAATATGGCAACCCATTCTGTATGACCTCCTATGAAGATACAAAAACTCAAGTATCAAACAAACCAATTTAATTTGCCAATTTTGGTGGCTCCAATTATTTTGATCTAATTTTGAAAGTCTCAACTGAAAACTATGCAAAAATCCAAAAAATATCAATTAACATGAAACAAATAAAAGTGAAGAACAATGGAATTTGTATAGGAAAATAAGAAAATAATTTAAATTCAACAAGGAAATTCAGATACCAAGTAACATAGCATCCCATATCTTTAAATGTATTATACCCTTGAACAACCCCATCCACCGCTCAGAAAAAAAAAATCTCTCTTTGTTGTCATGTCCTATGATTGATTGGAAGAAAGAAAGAAAGAGGGAAGCGACAGTAATGAATGATAGCAATAGAAAGTGGTGGATAGCTAAGGTATACCTTTTGTTTATCTTTATTTTCTTCTCTCAACAACCCCCCAAAGCCCTCAATAGGGTTCGCCAAACCACCCGAGTGGTTCAGGATGTGTCGAACCTTACCAGCGGCATGGTTCCACCAGTAAAAACAAGATATCAGGCGAGGAGCAAGAGAAGGAAATAGAGGAAGAGAGAGAGGAAAGAGGGAAGAAAAGGAAGAGAGAGAGAGGACCTCCGAAGGCTATCGAGGGGCAACTGGGATCACTGCACATGGTGCAAACCAAAGGAGAGTGGAGAGAAGGAAATGGAGAGTGAAAGGAAGAATCTAGAGCTTGGAATACGGTACCGCCCGGTATCATCCCATACCGCCCATATCGTACCGTACCGATACGCCAAACCGAAGCATACCGACATTACCGTACCATACCGAACCGTGTACCAACATTAAACAAATTTCACTGATACAGAGTTCGGTACCGATACGGCAAATCTTGATCTAGAGGCCAGTGAAGGTAAATTCCACCCTCTTCTCGATTGAACAAGGGCTTTGGCCCCTATTTCCTTTTTCTTTTGTGATTAATCACGTGAAGTTGGCAACTATGTTGCCAATTTCACCGTTTTTTTATATTTTTGATTGAAGTCGATCATCTAATTGCCGACTTCACTCAATATCACTTAAAAAAAAAGAGACGAAACAAGGGCTCCAACCCCTATTTCAATCTGACGCCTCTAAACCCCCAGCGCCCTCAATAGGCCTCCTCTCCCTCTCCTTCCCTTCCCCCTCTCTTTTTCCTCTCTTCCTTCTCGCTCCCCCCTCCTCGCGAGCCCTCCAGCAAGCTCCACAGGCCTCCAATAGCCATTGGAGGCTCTCTCTCCCTCTCCCTCTCCCTCTCCTCCCCTTCCCACCTCCTCTCTCTCTTTTCCTCTCCTTCTCCCTCCACCCTACTGTGTCCGTTCGAGCCCTGATACAATTCGATTCAGGGGCATACGGAACTGTACCGCCAGCTAGCCAGCACGAGGTCTGGTTCTGATTCAGCAATCCTTGCCCCTCATTTTTCTTTTTTTCTTCAACGACTTCAACATACAGATTATTGCTAGATCGAGTAGAAAATAATAGAAATCATGGCAAACCCAATCTTCATGACCTTCTTGCTAAGATATAAGAATTCAATACAAATGTACAAATTTTGTTTCAATTTTGGTAGTTTCAGTGGTTTTAATGATTATGCTCTATTTTAAATTTTTGTTTCAAAAAACTATAAACAAATTCAGAAATATCAGTCCAATTTAAAAAATGATGAACAACAAATTCAATCAAGAATTAATAAAATAATAAGAGTTTAACTAGAAGTATATCGAGGTGCCTAGTATTACAATATCCCATCCAAGGATTGCAAAACCGACCTAAACCACCCAATTCATGGAATACCAAACTAGTGCAGCACTAGATCGAGGTGCCTAGTATTACAATATGCAAAAGCAACATTCTTTCATGTGACACTAGTCATATATAAGCATATGATGAAACAAGCCTCCAATTCTACGTGCGCAACGTTAATGACAAGGCAATTGTGAAAATATCTCTTCATGTTTCCATGGGATAATAACATAAGCAAAAAATGGTCCAAATACAACCATAATATTAAATGTAACAACTAACCAACACACTACATGTAATAAATGCTAAATGCATCAGAATTCAAAATGGAGCTTTATGACATCAGCTTTAGGGAATGGGCTCCTAAAGGTGCTTCCTATAATGGTCTTCTCTTGAAGGCCTTTTGGACTTGAACCATGGACACCTCTAGTGTCATACATTCCAGTTAGTGAGAACTTGTCTGCTTAGTGTTTCCAAATAGCATCAGGATAGGCCTTCGAAGGTGCCCCACCTACCTCATCAGTATTATGTCCTGTGATAGCCTATGCTCTGGTACCAATAATAATGCCAAAATTCAGGGATAAACATCAAAAACAAAGGTAAGTAGCATAAAGGAGGTAGTACAAGTGAAACCCAATAAGCACTCTACATTGAGAAGGAATCCATCAAAGAGATAGGATCAAGAAGATACACCAAAAATCCAAGGCCAATGGCTAAAAGCCTAAAATTCTTATTTAATTATCAAAACCAAACCAGCATTCTTTCATGCAAGGCTAGAAATATACAAGTATAGAATGGAACAAGCCTCAATCTCCAATGCTTGCAACAATGTCATAAAATTTTAAATATCTCTTTAATGTTTCTCCAGGAGACTATGCAAATCACAAAAAATCCAACTACTAATCATAATACTAAATGCAAAGGGTAATCATTATACTACTACCTAGCATAATAGATGTTGAAGGGTGAGAATTCAAAGAGGAGTCTCATGACATCAGCTTTATGAAATGGGCTTCTAAATGGTCTTTATGAATAGTTAACACCTTCCGATGCCAAAGCATCATACCCGAAATGTGTGAAATACTTTTGAAGCAAAACCCATCCTGACCTGCAACTCATTTTCTATCCCAACTCACCCCCACCTCAAATTTCTGGAGTGCACATATAAGCTTTTCACTGCACAATGGTCATCTGGTGCAGTATTTACTGTTAGGCCTGAAGCTTTCACATATTCCCAACTAGAAAGACTTGAATGACAGTTGTATCATCTATTCATAGGTTTACCTGAGATCAAGAATAAATAGTAGATACATAATTGGATAATATTAACCTTTTCTATCACTGCAATAGTTTAGGACCCTTTATTCTTAATTCTTATAACAATTTGAATATGAGAAAAATAACTTAAAATTCCCAAATAAATGAAATGATGCTACTTGACACTACAAAAGATATGTTCCATCATAACTCAAACAATGAATACACATTTCTGCATATAAATACATGACACCAAGAAATTTTTAGTTGATTAGGTAAGATGTTCCCCATTTGACGATTTGAAAATTTCAACTTTAAACATAAAAATAATATTTAAACACAATTCACCTTTCCATCAAGGTACTCCAGAGCCTGTTGTTGAGTATATATTCTCTCAGAGGCACATTCCTGACATGTAACCAGAAGTATGTTTAAGAGAAGACTAGAATAATCATCATTGGTGAGCAATGATCCTGAGGAGGGAAATAATGCCAAGAGACTCAAGACAATACAAATGAAAGCAACATAAGTGATATGACTGCAATAACAGAAATGTGATTGCTTTAAGAAGAAAATATTATATAGCAGCTTCAAACTTGCATCAGCCAAGAAAGTGAAAAGCATATTATAGTCAAATTACCATTTGGAACATCTACAAAGATCAACAATAAGGAAAAGTATGGATCATTCAATTCCTCATAAACAAAAAGGCTAAGCTGACATACTGTAATTCTGATGATTCTGGAGTTCAGGAAACTCCCAAATGAGTGCCACAAATTCTAAATGTTGTATGCTAGAGAGAGAACAAACCCACAGGTTATTGCCACAAAAAATAAGTTAAATAACTAGGGAAAACCCTGATATGAAGGTATATGCCACAAGCTAAAGCAATTGTATGCAGTAGATGGCAAACCATGATGTGAAGGTGCTAGACTCTAGTTTCATGAGCTAAACTGGCAAAATTTTGTAGGTGTGTGCAATACAATAGAAGAGGCAAACCACATAGGTGAATATGCATACCAAGTCATGCGTGGTAATTGAAGCAATCTACTAATTCACATCAAGGATTCAGGTCCCAAGTATACATCCTGTAGGACATCGAGATAGGGTACCATCCCATATGTCAGGACAAGACCGTCTCGCTAGCATCCCAATCAGGATGCCTTGGGACATCCTCTGTCCCAAGCGTCGGGACAGGGTGGACGGTGGCGCATCCCATTCCATATAAAACCAAGATAGTCCTGTCTCACAGGATTTAAAACCTTGGTTCACATATCAAATAGTGCCAGGATTGGGTAATCAACAAGCAATTTGAAGCTAGCACCAAGGTTGTCAAAACACCCAAGCCATCCTAAGTAGTGGGCCAACAAATGCCTAGGTGGAATATCTAAGCAGCAAGGCAACTTCCTAAAGTTAAAATTCCCTAAAATTGATAAAATAAGTAGCCTTGTCCAAGCAAATTATCACAAGCATATATCTCTACATTATAAATGAAAGAAGGTCTATAGCCAGACTTCTCTTTGTAACCCAGATGTCCCTATGTACCTGGACTTTTTCTATGACCATCCTACCCTCAGAATTCCAATAATAGTCCTACTCTCTTTGTAACAAAGGACAAAGATTGATAATAGTCCTACTCCTAACAGCATGCATCCCAATATGTAATTAAAGTAGGAAAGAAATTGAGATAAAAGAATCCAACTCATCATGCTTTGTCTTTAAAAAAAAAGTATTTAAGAGTGGTCAAAATAATCTTTATTCCCTTATTTGGGGCAGAATTCTACCAATTTAAAAGAACCATGGGGTCGTAATATGAAAGGAATTCTAGAATACGAACACATACGTATAGGTTTAGATTTTTTTGAAATCATAATATGCATAAAATAAAATCAATTGGTAATTGTTCCAAAATGTCACAAGTGGCATTAATCAGATTTTCTTTTCTTAATCTATCTTAGAGTATCCCTTCATGTGATACTCATATGCTTCTATTTCTACTTTCTATAAGTGAGTACTGGTTCTTTCGAGCTGCTCAATGGCCCCTCTACATAATCCTACCGAATTTCAAATAGTGCTCAAGATCACTTCTTTTCAATTATCTAATAACTCAATTAATGAAAGTGGATTATCTTACGATTAATTTCACAACTTCCATTATCGCTTCCCGAACCAAACAAGAATCTGGCTCTCACGCTGAATTAATTATTTTTTGTTATGGGCATGCCCATATCCTTTTTCTAATGTAACGAGCACAACATCTTTTTTTGTTATATTCAAAAACATCAAGACCAGAAAAGGAGTCGTCTTTTGACCAGACAAAAATCTATAATTGTCACCAAAGTTCTTTCTTTATTTGTATTTGATCTTTATCTAATTTAAATTTAAATCTACAGCTTATTTCTACTTTTTCGTTCCTTTTTTCCATAATCCAAAATCCCTTTTTTTTACATAGGACATCAATTTAGCATGGGGAAAAAAAGAAGATCAGGACATCCATTTTTTAATAAATGATTCAATAATTTTATTGATATGAGTGTTCTATATCAGATAAATTACCAACTATTCATTTTTAAACCACTTTGGTACTAACATAGCAATAGAAAGAATGTCACGATTTGCCCAGACTTTAAGCAATTTAACTTTAAGCATGTTAATCATAGTTCGCCGTACCGGGCGGAACCGCCCGGTACGGGGC
>KE505255.1:375669-390851 GCA_000441515.1 Elaeis oleifera
CCCCGCCGGGACAGTTCGGCACGCCCCATACCGGACGGTTCGGTCCGGTATGGCAAACCCTGCTTTTAAGTATTCGTTTTCACAACAATTAATCGCAGTTGTAACAGATAGTTTAGAGGCCTCAATAAGATTTTAAAATAAAAATCTCAGTATTATAATCACACAACACTCAGCATTTATGATTAAAAAGAAGCATAGACGATATCTAATATTCCAATTAGTAACTCAAAATGGCATCATAAAATTGAATAATATCTGGTTGTATCAATATCATAAATCTTGTGATGCTAGTAGTGGTACATATGTCTCAGAGTTAATAAAGAAATTCTTATGGTGAAATCATAAAATTGAATAACATCTGGTTGCATAATGTTGTGATGCTGGAAGCTTAAACTGTTATATGCGATATCATATAGGATCACAATTAGAGCAAGGCTTTTCATAAATAAGTCAAATAGGAAAGAGTTCAAGTGTTTACCACCCTAATTTTAATCAAGTTAAATGGTTGAGGGCTTTATGATGTGTTCTGAATCTTCCAAACCCATTTTCTTTACATGAAACTGATTCGATTGCAACATATGGCTATTAAGAGTCTTTGTACCGCAATCTAACTCCAAATTGAACCCAAATATGTCAATAATATGCAATATAATGCCATATTGAAGTTGTATTTATCAATTATTAACTTCAAAAATCAAAAAAAAAATTAAAAATCGAAAAAATATTGTATACCGATATCGGACCGGTACGCCCAGGCGTACCGTGTGTCGGTATGGTACGGTACCAGTACCATACCATACCGGTCCGGACCGGCACGCCGTCCGGTACCGGTACAGCGAACCTTGATGTTAATGGTCCCACATTATTGGTTGATAGCGAATTACATTTATCGATAAGGCACAAAATGCTATGGTTCTTGCATGTGATTTCTTAATTTTGCAAAATCACAATATTTTATTACCAATTTTGGAGCACATCTAGGTTTTCCATCAACATGCATACCACGTGCCTTGATGCTAGTGATTAATAGAACAAGATTGGGCAATCAACAAGCAATTAGAAGATAGCACCAAGGTTGTCAAAACAACTAAGCAACCCAAGGTAGAGGCCCACAAAATGCCTAGACGAAATGCCCATGCAGCCAAGTGAACCCCTAATGTTAAAATTCCTCAAAATTAATAAGAAAAGTATAGAAGCCTTGTATGAGCAAATTATCACAAACATATGGTCAAAGTTTTATATCCTAGCAGGACATGGGGCATCCCAACTGTCCTGTCCAATTCTTATGAGAAAATGGGACCAGAATGAGGCCGAGACTCCAAAACCTATTCACACGAGAAGAGAAGAAGAAATAGGAAAGGAAGGAAAATGAAGAAAAGAAAAAAGTGAAAAAAAGAAGAAGAAAAAAATAGAAAGAAAGAAAGGAAGAGAAGAAAAAAGAATGGAAGTAAAAACAAAGAAATGAATGAGAAAGAAGAAGAAAAAGGAGAAAAGAAAGTAAAGGATAAGAAAGAAAGAAAAAGAATAGGAAGAAGGAAGATAGAAGAAAATAAAGAAAAAAGGAAAGAAGCAGAGAGAGACAAAGGATGACCAGAACCGCCATTGAGATGAAATAGAATAGTGGGGCATCTTATTCCGTTGAGGAACTGAGACACCTCCATGCCACAGGATTTAAAAGCTTGCATACGGTTAAAAGAAAGCATCATAATCATAAGTACTATGATCATTAACTACTTAAACAATGGACAACGTGATCTTGGGTGCTACTTAAGATTTACTTACATGATAATTAAAGCTTCCTAGCAACATAACATGATCTATCATCAAATATATATAGGAATACATCATAAAAAACCCAAAATGAAACTAAAAGAAAATGTAGTCACAAAAATAAAGAAAGCATATCTGTAAAGATGGTCACTTGAATGAGAGAACACTAAGACACATGGAATGCAAGATTAACTAAATGCATCCATGTTACTAACTAGTAAATCCATTTCATATCAAATAAATGAAAACATGGCTGACAATTTTGGATGATCAATAAATTTAGAAAAAGGCACCCACCAAGTAGAAAAATGCAGCTTTAGGTGATAACGATGGTTGAAAGCTTGTAAGGCACCAAGTACCTTACCCAAGCACCTAGACAAGATAGCCTGGGCACCTCAGTGGTCACTAGGACAACCTTGGCTAGCATGAACATTGGTGCAAACAACGACATCAAAGCTATTGGCATGACAGATATAGGCAATCAAATTGATCAATACGAATATCAGGTGATTGGCACAAAATCAAAGTTTCTAGCAATGCATTAATCTATGCTATACTAAATGATCAGTACGTAAATGAACCTATTACCCAGAAAATTGAGGCAATTGATATGTACATCCATATACAAAGAATGGTACATCAAATACTCCATTGTAGGCATCCTTGTGACTAGGTGCACCAAATTTCATGACCATGATCCAAGTTCACTGAATGAGTACTAGAGGTCATATCAACCGGCAACTAGTTTAGTATAGAATGAGTCCATACAGTGTTGTTCCGGGGCACACTCGAAAATAGGAGGGGAGGGGAAGGAGGGAGGGAGGGAGGAAGGGGAGAGAGGGGGAGGACCATCGTGGATACAGGTGGGAGGGAAAGAGAGATGAGGAGAAGAATCCCTATTTGAACCCTTGCTCTTCCCAGCAATGAAGTGGCACTAGTGGAGGAGGTAGCCGCCGTGGATGTGGTTTTGGGGGGGGGGGGGCGAGAGAGATGAGGAGAAGAATCCCATGTTTTAAACCCTAACTCTTCCTGACGGCAAAGAAGAAGCAGCAACGGAGGAGGGAGCCACTGTGATCGTAATGAAGAGAGAGAGATGGGTAGAAGAATTCCCTATTTTGGACCCTAGCTCTTCCCAACAGAGAAGAACCAACAACAATGGAGGAGCAGCCATATAGACACAAGGAGGGGGGAGAGAGAGAGAGGGTGAGGCCTACAGTGAAACGAACGACGTTTGGTGGTGAAGGGGATCCTTGAACCATCGAACGTGAACGAGAGAGCCCTTCAAGCTCTTGAACCATCAAGCAAGGCAAGAGGAGATGGATTTATAGCCGAACTGACCTGACCTGTCAAACCATTCTAGATTCGCACCAATTCGATTTGATATGGGCCAAATTGCCCTATTCAATCATTTTGGTAATCCCTGATCATGATGATCAAGTTGTTTGATGGAGATTGTAATGATCTAGTATTTACTGATGTAAAGAATGTGTCCATTGAATGATATTGAAGTAGAGCCCTTGGCAATTGGTCATCTTTGATGCATGAATCACCGAAATCTAAGGAAGCTAATGTTATAGACACAATATTGAATATTGATGATGGACTAGAATGATCAGCCTATGCTGTGTAGAAATAGTTGATAATGCATTTTGAATGTGGAAACCACAAATTGTGTGATCATAACACTGAGCACCATTAATGTGGAGAATTGTGCTAGTTATGTGTCACAAATTGTGGGAATCACAAAATCAGATCATGTTGATATGGAAACTACACAGTCAAAGACCATAATGTAGACATTTTCATAATAAACACTAGCAATACATAGGTAACAGCAATCGAGCATAGATGATCTATAAGTCAAATATCATCCTCCAGCAAACCACAGCATGCAAGTCACAGTTTGATGCTCTCATAATATATCTTATACTATTACTATACAAAATCTCCACCAATTTTCAAAAGCATCACTAATATGGAACAGCAGCATTTGCAATTCTATACATATTGAGGGTCTAAGAGTTAGAAAAAAAGGATTGGAGAGAGGGTGGAGAGGTCAAATAAGGGTGGTCTATCATTACACCTCTCCCTAACTATTTTACTCTTTCTTTATCTTTTAGTATGATTTGCTAAACCGGTCCGAACCGAACAATTCAGGATGTGCCAAACCGTACCGACAACTAGATGGTGTGGTTCATCATTGAATTCGAAATGCCGGCGAAAACGAAGTGAGCGAGAAGGAAAGAGAGAAAGAAGAGAAAGAGGAGGGGAGAGAAGGAGAGGGAAGGCCGAGGGTGGCCCACCAAGGCTGGAGGGCCACCAAGACTCCGAGTCTTCGCAGTCTTATACAAGAAAACTGAGAAGAGAGAGAAAGAGAGAGAGGGAAGTGAGGGGAGAGGAGGAAGGGGAAGGTGGAGGGGAGCCACCGGAGGGCCGCCGCCACCCCTCCCTCCTCTCCCCTCTCTCTATCTCTTCGTCTTCTCAATTTCTCTCGCGGAAGACCGCGAAGCCTGGGAGGCCTCGGCAACCCTCCGACGGCCACCACGGCCCTCTAGTGGCCACCACAGACATCTCCACTGGCCACCTGTTCCTTCCTCCCCCTCTCTATCTCTCTCTTTCCTCCCTCGTTCATCTCCCATTTTTATGTCGGTTCGGGCTTGATATGGTCCAGCACAGGGGCATACCGACCCATAGCACTGGCTGGCATGGGATCCGATTCCGAGTCAACGATCCTTGCTTTTTATCGTTAAAGTGTTTCAAAAAGTGGTCAACTTCAAGGCTCGATGTAGTCAATTAGCACATTACTTCCGGCCAAAATGAACTTGATGCAATATGGCATGGAGACCACAAGGGTTCAAGCTAAATCCAAAAGTTCAAAAGCTTCCCCCAAATTAGTGAATTAGGCAAGTCCATGTGGACAACATGAAAGAAGGGGATAGAGGATGACAAATAATAAACAATAATGGAAGTCATAAAGGATACAAACAAAGAATGAGAAAGAATGTGAGAAAGGTAAAGAGATGGGGTAGACCTCTTTACCTCCAACCACTTATCCTTTTGTTCTCTTTTGCTTAGATCGTCTCAGGGAAACTACTCTTCTTCTTTCATTAGTAAGATCATCCAAGAGAGATCATTCATCTTTTGAGATATATGCAGCTCACAATGGTTTATGGGTCATTTGGAAGGTATATAGATCATAGGCTTTCTTCTCCAATTGCAAAACGTGAGCCTTGGCACAATGATATGGTTCAAAGCATGGGTTCACAAGTTTGAAACACGGAAATTGCCTCTCCACACGATATGGTAGAGTTGTGTACATCTAAACCCCCTCGGATCCTATAGTGGTAGGAGCCTCATGCACTAAGCCATCCTTTTGGGCTTTCTTCTCCAATTGCAAGCTCTCTTCTTCACCAAACTCTCGTATTTATCATTGCATATATCTTCTTGCATGCCAAAGGGGATTGTCTCGCTAATTTATAGGAATGAGAGAGCATTTGGGTTACTTATAGTGAAAAAAGGATTTGAGTAGGGTCGTTGCGATTCCAAGCTTTTGGGTCAAGAAGAGGCTTGAATGGAGAGATAGATCATCACGGATCTTCTTATAAGATGATGGTTTTCCTCTTGCTCCAGTTTCAATTCAAGAATAGGAAGGGAAAGCAATATGGATAGAGGGAATGGCTATTAGTAAGATCCTTACCAAGGTTTGCCATCTCAGTAAGACCATGTACCAATACTATCTTATTACAATGTTGGTATGTGGTTCAGTACAGCTCAAGATAGCATACCAAGTGGCAATACGATATGAGATAGCTATTTGTTCGAGACCGATATGATATGGTATGTCCCATACCAGGTGGTATGGCAGACCATGATCCTTACCTTTAACACTTGAGACCAAGGTAGCATGCCTCACAATTCCAAGTGGAAGGTAACAACAGAAGAACAAAGAGATCTCCTATCCCTTCTTATTGCTTATGAAGCAGCCTCCTAGTCATTGACACCTATAATAATATTATAGTTCTTTTATAATCTAGCATTCAAACTCCGATGCAAGAGAAAATTATTATGGCACAATCCAACTGTTGGCTTATGACAATATGACAGCATACGAGGTTGCCAAAATGCACAGGCAAGGCCACAATTAGTGGACCATTTGTATGGATTAGGTGGATGCCTAGGGAGGAAAAGCCTCCAAGCTCAATTACATATGTAACTTCAATGGTATGCATAAGCATGTGCTTATATCATAAATACACACCTTTTTTTCCATGCATGGTATCATTAAACCTCATTCTTCACCAAAAAATGTCCAAAGATCAAAATCTACAAGGACAGCTACAACAACATTGCGGCCATTGCAACACCATCATGATGCTAGGCCATAACTCAACAGCTAATACATAGCAAAAAGTAGGAGAAGAAAAGGAAAGGAAATAGAATAAAGGAGTAAAAGCAGAAAAATGGGAAGAATGACTAAATAAAGAAGAGGTGGTAGCAAAAGTGAAAGGAAGATGGAAAATTAGAGGAAGAATAAGAAGATGAAGACCACTATAAAAGAAAGAAGAGAGAGAGAGAGCTGGCACTAACACTAGCAACTGCCACTGCTGTGGTCACCCATCACCAATGGTTGACCCACTAGTAGTCATTGACCAGCCAATTTGCTGCTGCGAAGTCTGTAGTAGCCTCTACTGCTCTCCCAAATGTCCTAAATGGGGCTCAAACAAGAAAGAAAGGGGAAAGAAATCCTCGACAAAGTAAGGTTTAGATGGGCTGGGCCTAGGCTGTTTGGCCCAACCACCCAACCATGCACGAAGGCAGTGCCATTTAACAATTATGGTAGATCTGATTATGATAAACCCATGCTAATCTTTTCTAATGGGTGAAACAACCAATATCCATCAGTTTTTGCACCACTAATTTATATTTAATAGTCATGGGTATTGTTCACCAGCATTTTTTATGAAGATCACCGCTACTATATGAAGGGGCACATCAAACAGCATATTCCCCTTAAACAATGACAATTCTATTCCACCACTGATATGGTTATTTAAAATGCAAAGACAATAATAAATTTATAAGCAAAAAGGAGATTTTTGTTTAGAAAAAGACAATTAATTTGTCAATCAGCAAATTTACCAGCATATTAGTATAAAATGACTATTATCACGTGCAAATCTTCAACAATTTTAAGAATTTCATGATAATTAAAGTACAAAGCATTCACATTAAAAAAATTGTAAGACAAATCATCTAAATGGTAAGCATGTTTATTGGAATGCAACAGGCTACCTGAAGCGATGGAAGGAGTAGAGTTCCATATCTTGGATCCCTTCCCACCATTTGCACAATCTCTTGATCACTTTCCATTCCCATGGCCCTCATGATTACCATGATAGGAATCTGCAGAGCAGAAAAGAACAGGTGAGGTGATTTCTCCACATGCCACACTTCCTAGAATACAAAGCACTCTGATGCAAATACCGGCTTAATAAACTGATTGAGTTGTAGATATATCTTGTCCTTCTCCATAAGAAAACTGTCTTGCTTTTAGTCTCATGTGTGCTGCTTGTAACAGATGCCGTCACCCTGCTCAAAGTGAGAAAGTTGTCATTGGACAAGAATGTTCAGGCCAATCAAGGCTGTCTGTGGTGCATAATTGCAAACATAGGGATGTGAAGCATCCCTAGATAGAGTGACAACACAAATTTGGGAACATACAATAATCAAAGTAAAATACATTGGAGAAGATAGTGGACGTGGTTGTACAGAGTGAAAAAAATTATGATGGAAGAGAACAATGATCAATAAGGAGTGCAAACAAATAAGCAAAGAAAATAATGACCATAGAAACAGAGATAATTTTCATGATTTAGCCAAAAAGCAGAATATATATCAGTGATACCTGGACATGGGACATGCATGTCAAGCATCCAAATTCCAAAGTGTCCTGAAGTATCCAACACAGAAAGCTCAAAAAAATGCGACACAAGGACATGGCTACCATTTTCGTGTATATATTTATTTGGGCTTGAGAATATTATGTTCTAGATAAATTATTTATTTGGACCATAATTTCATGTAGATCCATTATCCATGTTTTGGACCGAACTTCACTTGAGCCACCATGTAATTTAATGCAGCCCTCATCCTTTGACCAAGCAAATTAGGTGTCTAGTACACAGTGATCTGTATAAAATTATAAATGGTTCTCAAAGATTAGTCATTACATAATTTTTCTATGTATCCACTGTATCTTAAACTATTCCTCTACCACATCAGAACTCTTCCCTTCCCTTTTTGACATTCCTGAGAAGGAAAGAAACCCTTTCATATCTAAGCCAAAGCATGGGCAGGGAGAGAAAGCTTCCAAAAAAGTTCAGATCTAATCCCAATGTGAAACTTCCTAAATCCAAATATGATCCTCTCCTCCACTAGTCCTGTTCCTGGTGCTATCAGTGATGGCAGGCCTCGCCCTCTACCTCTAGCACAAGAATGGCGCCAACAACCTCCTCCAGGTGCATAAGCAGTTCCCTCATTCACGCCCTCGGCACCTTTCGCCAGAGAATAGGTGTGCACTTTCTCACTGTTGTTCTTGGCTTCTCTCTCTCATCTACACCTCACCCTCCCCCCCCCCACCCAAAAAAAAAGGGCCATGTCACCAACATCGCTCGTGTGGTGTAACATGTGTCATGTTGTGCGTGGGACATGTCAAAAATCCCTATTTTCATCATGTTCATGTAATATCGATATAGTGCAAGTCCTCCCATGTCAAACATGTCATGTCATATCCACATGGGGACACAGCAAAAATCCCTATTTTGTCATGTGCGGGTAACGCTAATATATAAAAACCAAGTCCAAAAGTACGTCAAAGGATATGATTTTGAGTGAATATGAAATGTTACCTGATTTTCAATCTATATAGACAAGCGGGATTCCACTCAAAGGCATAGAAAAAATTTAAAGATTTCAGGATTATAGAACATAATACATAGTAGCTCCTGCACTTTAACTAACTTCTATGAAAGTCTACAAAGTTCTCTAGAAATGATCATAATAGAGAGAATTCGCACTTCTTCACCTTTTCAAACCTTCTGAGGCCTGAATCATGGTTTTCTTAAGATCAAGAAGCATAGGTGGGACCAAAGACCGTTTTGGCTTACATGTTTGGATGGGAAGAAATGGCTTGTTTAGTTACCACCAGAATCAAGTAAAAAGGGGGCAAACTGTCACACATCTACACCTTGGAAACAAATGCAAGAAGCCAGAATTACAAAAGAACATACTAAAGAAACCAAATAAGACAAAGCAAAAAACCATTTTTTAAGAAATATAAACTAGTTAGTAGTACACAAAAGAAGACCCTTCACAAGTTCACAAAGTAATAGGACTATACAATGTACTTTTAGACACACTAAAAATTCTTTTGAGCCAGACAAGACAGCAAAGTACTTATAGAAAATCGTTGAAAGTTGGAATATTAGTTGGTTATAAATCAAGGAGAAAGAGGTGATGGCATAGGTTGAGTTGATGGCTGGTATTTAAAAGGAAAGCCAGTAATTAGTTTATAGGGCACCTCATGTATGGTCAAAGTCAAGCCTAGGGTGATGAGTAGTAATTGTGGGTATGTTATTTATGCATGATTTGGGTTATTAAGGGCTTCTTCAAATGATTGGGCTCAAAATCCTATGAGATTCATGGGTTGGGCCAGTACAAACCAGCAAAATCAGGTGAGGCTAGGCCTATATTTATAATTATTAAGAATACCTTTAGAATGGGCCAGCCTGAACCACATAAAGAGATAAAAAGGACCTCAGTATTTACTGGTTGTACTTGTACTGGCCCAACCGATGAATCCCACAGGATTTTAGGCCCAATTATCCAAACAAGCCCTAAAGTGTTGATGGCTACAACTAACCTTTTCTCTCTCGTATGCCATCTTGGTTGCAAGGCTTCTTTTCTCTATATATATATACATTCTTATGGGAACAATTTCTGATTGCCATTTTCAAACAAAGGTGCAAAAGAATCTGCAAGTGCATTGCCCAAAAAAAGTTTGAAACATCAACCTATAACATACCATCTGACCTAGGTTTTAAATATCAACTAGCATGTAACCCATGCTATACATAGGATGCAATTTTTTCTTCTTTTTCTGACTGTTCTGGAAATTTAATATAAAATAGATAAAAGAAATCTAATAAAATACAACAAAGATAAGAGCCATATTATTTCTAGAATAAATTTTGATATTAATATTATGATACACTATCACTATACAAATTTTTAATAGTATATGTCTATCTAGCTATATAGTAAAATAATATATTATAAAAATCATGATTCGCCAAATTGCCCCGAATCGGGCAGTTCGAGACGTGCCTAACCGCAGCAGCAGCTAATCGGTGTAGTTTGGACGTTTGATTCAGAACGCTGGTGAAAATGGAGCAAAAGAGAAGGAAAGAGAGTAAGAGAGAGAGAAAGAGAAGAGGAGGGAAGGAGAGAAAAGGCTGACAGTGGCCAATGGTGACCTGTTGAGGCTGCCGAAGGACCACCAAGACTTCCAAAGCTCCCCGGTCCCCACGAGATGCGAGAAGAGAGAGAGAGAGAAGTGAGGGGAAGGCAATAGGGAGGCCCATCGGGTGGCAATCATGGCCGTCGGATGGTCCAAATCCACCCAGTAGCCATTGTGGGTTCGAAACAGGAGTGACACCTATGTTTCATCGCGTTTTTTAGCTTGCCGGCTTTACTATTTGTTGTGTTTTTAAAAAAACATGATGAACAAGGCATCACCCTTGTTTCAAACCTACAGCGACCGTGAGATAGATTGGGCCATCCAACAACCTCCCGCCACCTTCATCTCACTCCTCTTCTCTCCTTCCCCTCTCTCTATCTCTCTCTACTCTCATTTCCTCTCATAGAGGACCGCAAAGTCCAGCAGGCCTCGGCGGCCCTCCCCTCTGAGGGCCTCCGTAACCTTCCGGTGGCCACCTCCGGCGTCTCCACCAATCTTCCTTCCTTCCCTCCTCTCCCTCCTCCCCCCTCTCTTTCTCTTTCTTTTCCTCCCCAATTCATCCCTTATTTTCGTGTCGATTTCGACTAGATACGGTCCAATACAACGTGTACCAACTCGTACCATCGACTGATCGGCCAGCACGAAGTCCGGTTCTGAGTCGATGAACCTTGATAAAAATTAAAATAATAAGATTATGATCCAATCTGTATATAATAAGAAATAGAAAAGTGTTGCATATAGGGGATATTTAAATGCAATATAGGTGGGTCATTGATAGTTGTGTTTTAATTATAAGTAAGATCATGATCATAAAAATACAATAAAAATTAATAAATATCAATATAATACAAAATTCACCATCTTGGTATCGAATCCTATACTAGTAAAATCCTATTATAGTGTCAATATACGGTATGGTACAGTACGATAGTGTCGGTACAGGACAATACGATATACTAGTATGGTATGGTATGCCTCGTATCGGACGATATGGGGCAGCATAGCAAATCATAATGTAATCTAACAATCCAATGTACTAATGAAAGATATTTTTATTAATATCAGCATAGATTAAGTAAACATGGTTATTAATAATGTCACTAATTTTTGTATTAATTGAGTAATATTAAAAGTCTTTTATGTAATATGGTTTAATAAGCTAATAAGCTTCTTATTAATGACATTACATTATTATGAACCGTATTAAACAAGAGCCCTAATTATTTACTAAAACAAAGAGCTTTATTAATAACATTATTAATATGGGCATCCACATGGCAAATGGAGAGCTTTGCACAAACAGAACCTCCATTTTGGTATAAATATATTTATGACATACCAAACCCTATATTGTTTTTCCATCAAAATAATATGGTACCAATAAGGTAGTGGTATCGATGTTTCTTAATAAAATTGACAACATCAAAAAGAATGAAAAACCATGGGATAGCAACCAGCATGGTTGGTATTGGTGCCATCAGTATGCACCAGTATGTATAGGTATGAATGGGCTTGGCTTACTAGGAACTGTACCAATCCTAGTTTCATGTCGAAACGGTATGGTACCAAGTTCAAGGATTCAATTCCCAATGGGACGTCCCATGGGACAGCAGGATATGATACCATCTTATGTGTCGAGACAGACTGTCCCACTAGCATTGCAGCATCTCAATCGGGATGATTTGGGACATCCTCTATCCCAGGTGTCAGGATGGAGCAGAATGGCGGTGCATCCCGTTCTATGAAAAAACTCGAACAATCCCGTCCCACAGGATTTAAAACCTTGACCAAGTTACCTACAGTACTACCCCATTCCAATGGCTTTTAAATCCATGGTCTCAAGACTCTCAACCATATAGTTTGCAGCTCTATGCAGTATCAACCTATATCAACATATATGTATCATTTAGCTCTGCAAACCATGAATAGATAAGGAGGCATATGGCATCCCACATTATACCAATATATGTGAGGATCCGTGCGGACGTGTATTTAGTTCCATATCGATTATTCGCTGGAAAATCTTGGATACTTATACAAAGCCAGAGAAACCCAAATAATACATTCCAACTAGCCTTTTGGATAAGGTCCTGGGTTGTTGCAAATGATATCAGAGCAAATCCGACCCATAACTCATGTGGACTAGGGGATATAGCAGCATGGGTTCATTGGGCCGACCACAAACCGATCGTAATGTTTATGAATAGATACATGGGTTTGGATCCTTAACCTGACGAAGATGCTAGGGCTTAAATAGGGAGAGTATGTGAGGGCCTGCGCGAACGTACATTTAGTCCCACATCGATTATTCGCTAAAAGATCTTAGGTACTTATATAGGATCAGAGAATCCAAATAATACCTTCTGACTAGCCTTTTTGGATGAGGTCCTTGATTGTTGCAAACATGATATCAGAGCCAATCCAACCCATAGCCTATATAGACTAGGGGATACTATAGTATGGATTCATTAGATAAAACACGGGCCACTCATAGTGTTTATGAATAGATGCATGGATTTGGACCCTTAGCCTGATGAAAATGCCAGACTTAAATAGGAGAGTATGTAAGGATCCGTGTGGCGTATATTTAGTCCCACATCGATTATTCACTGAAAAGAACTTGAATTCTTATACAGGACCAAAAATCCAAATAACACCTTCCAACTAATCTTTTTAGATGAGATCCCAGATTGTTACAAATAGAATCAGAGCCCATAACTCATGTGGATTTGGGGATACTGCAGCACAGATTCATTGGACTGACCACGGATCGATAGTGGTGTTTATGAATAGATACATGGATTTAGACCCTCAATCGGGCGAAGATACCAGGGCTTAAACAAAAGGAGTATGTGAGGATCCGTACTGGCATGTATTTAGTCCTATATCGATTATTCGCTGGAAAGATCTTGAATACTTATACAGAGCCAAAGAATCTAAATAATATCTTCCGACTAGTCTTTTTGGATGAGATCCTAGGTTGATACAAATAAGTGAGGACCTGTGCGGGCATGTACTTAGCCCCACCTCAATTATTTATTAGAAAAATCTTGGATACTCATATAAAATCAGAGAATTCAAATAATATTTTCCGACTAATCTTTTTGGATGAGATCCTAAGTTGTTGCAAATGGTATCATACCAGACCCGATCCATAACTCATGTGGACTAGGGGATACTACAGCACGGATTCATTAGGCTAACCACAGACCGATCGCGATGTTTATGAATGGATACATAGATTTAAACCCTCAACCTGACGAAGATGCCAGGGCTTAAATGGAAGGAGTATATAAGGATCCATGCGGACGTGTACTTACTCCTACATTAATTATTCACTGGAAAAATCTTAAATATTCATATAGAGCCAAGGATCAAAATAATACCTTCCAACTAGTCTTTTAAATGAGATCCTAGATTGTTGCAAAAATGATATCAAAGCCAACCCAGCCTATAGCCTATGTGGACTAGGGGATACTGCAATATGGGCTTATTAGGCTGACCATGGGCAAATCGTGGTGTTTATAAATGGATGCATGGATTTAGACCCTTAGCCTGGTGAAGACATCAGGACTTAAATGGGAGAGTATGTGAAGACCCGTGAGAGCGTAAATAATCTTGGATACTTATATAGGACTAAGAAATCCAAATAATACCTTCCGGCTAATCTTTTGGGTGAGGTCCTGGATTGTTACAATACATGAATGATATTGAAGCATCCTCCAAGATTTTAAACCTTGATCCAATACTCGGAGAAAGATAGTCTACACTCCATTCAAATGGATCCGAAAGCAAATCCGATTACCTTTGGAGCTATCCGATCACGCACGAATCCCAAAGTAACAAGGGCCCCAGCTAACAGGTTAATGAGAACCATTAAGGACGAAAAAAAGAAGCATTAATATGATGGTACTATCATTTCAAAAAATATATACATATATAATCACTCGTTCCCATAGACTAGCTACTTTATTAATTTTTAAAATAAACACAAATTGGCCATGGATAAACATAAACATGCACTTCCCTATAGAAATAAATAGAAACACTTAAAGAATAAATACTAACCCCTCTGAGATAAACACCTAGTGTGTGCCAATTAATAGAAATACCACAAAAATAAACAAAAACTCAACCCCTCACCCTTGATTGGGTTAGGCTCACTCATGATAAACAGCAAGGATGGAGGACAAATGCAAAGTTCCATGCAATAAATACAAAGTAGTGCAAAATAGCCACAAATCTCATGGGAGTAAACACAAATGAGCCACGTATAAGCAAAAACCTGCAATGGTGCTCACTACCTTCCTACTTTCCCCTCCAAAAATGAATAGAAATACCTGAAGAATAAATACTAACCCCTCCTCAATAAACATAAACCCTCCAGGATAAACACCTAATCTATAACAATAAATGGAAACATCATAGAAATATCAAAGGCATGAGTCCTAACCAAGGTTCGTTGTCTTGATACCGGACCCTATACTAATACTATCCCATTACGGTGTCGGTATGCAATTCGGTATGGTATGCCAATATGGATACGGTATGCCAATATGGGTACGATATGCCAGTATGGGCATGGTATGCCCTGTACCGGGCGGTTTGGAACAGTATAGAAAATATTGGTCCTAACAATTAATGAAGTTTTTTTTTAAACGTGGCATTGCTATATTGGAGAGAAAGGGTGAAAATGTACAAGCAGCGTACCAAGGGATGGGTGTGGATGTGGGCAATGCATCTCATCCCATTAATGCATTTTTCCTAAACGACTCCCCTTAACCTATTAACTGGGACCATTCTTACTTCAAGATTGGCACAAAATCACTCCGAAGGCAATCAGATTTGCTTCCAAATCCATTTGAATGGAGCGCTCTCTCTCTCCCTCTCTCTC
>KE505255.1:390871-405457 GCA_000441515.1 Elaeis oleifera
GCGCTCTCTCTCCTCCTCTCTCTCTCTCTCTCTCTCTCTCTCTCTATATATATATATATATATATACATATATATAATTTAGAATCCACACCAAATTTTAGACTTTTTTGACAAAAGATAGTGATTCCAAAACAAAGATAGGCCACTTAAATAGAAAATCCATGCCATTGACTTTGAACCATTAAAAATGGATGGAAATCAAAATTCATCTACATTGAGGTTCTAATCATGCATAGCGAGTACATAAAAGAACGATGTTAACTGGAGTAGTGCACCAAAATACAAGATATAGCATGCAGGTTGAAGCTCCACTTCACTGATCATGATCTACATATCTTAACATAGGGTAGATAGAAATTTAGTAGACTTTGATGAATTGAACATAGCAAAGCATTCGTATGTAATTAAAACCATTCTCTTTTCACCCATTTGATGCTTTGATTAATCATTAAAGAGCATTAAAACACATGATCTTTATTTTTAGGCATTCTTTATGGTGTAGATCATATTCAATAGTCTAGAATCTAGATCTGCTGTTTGGATGGCCCATTCAGTATTGACTTTGAATCATTAAATATCTTACCAAAGATTTAATGTATTTAATATGTAGAATGACTCTCTTAAAAGTATTTATATTAATTGTTTATCACAAAAAGGCCCACAAAATTTATTTAGTTAGAAAAGGAAATCTTAACCAAAAGCACGCACCGTCCCTTGCTATCTGTATCAATAATTATGCGATTCTTGGAAAGTTGTTCTTGTATCAAGATCACCTGAAATTCCATGTTGTCATGTTAGTCATCCAATGATTCAAGCATATAAAGACTTGAGTCAATGTAAGGCCAAATCAAACATATCAACAACAATGTAGACCTCTCAATCCAACCCAAAATAACACCAAAGACACTATTTCTTTCGCATGGAAACAATCATAAAAGAAGTATAAAATTTAAATTAAAATCAGAATACATCACATATGAAAATTTATATTGATGCACCATGAAAATACAAGCACACTAATGAAAAAAAAAGAAAAGAAAAGAAAAATTATGTGTGTTCAGATTTACAACTAAATCATGTTATTTTCTAAGTTGTATAATGGCAATTATGATATTATAGAAATATATATTTGCTAGATGTCATTATTTTGTAGAAAGTTTTTTTTTTCAACAGTATTTTCCAAGTTTTTATTTATTTCCATCATTTGCATCCTTGTGTTCTTCCTACTTAATTTTTTTCTTCATCATTAAAAAAGTTAATTATTTATATGAGCTTCTGAAGTAGTAAAAGACCTCCAAATTATCATGAATTTGCATGTAAAAGACTTCAAACATTAATTATGGTTCTTCAAAGATATGAGAAGACAAGGCTAGCCTAGCAAACAACATTAACTCTACCTTTTATATAAGAAATATAGTTAAATTATATATAAGTTTCCCTATGTTCAAGACAAAAGTACTTGATAGCATTAGCCCCTACCACAAAAGAATATCGATGTTTAAAAAGAAAAGGTAAAAAAACAAATTTTAAAGTCTAATACTTGCAAATTCTGCAGCTCCTGAAGAAATTACACATGAAAGAAATAGTGGCCCATAATAAGGAGGTTACCAATATGATAGCTAGCTTCATCATCAAAGACCATAGAAGGACAACTTAAAACCATAATTAGTTAATACAGTATATCAAAAATCAGTATGCAATAACCAATATGCAACACTTGTCAGAACAAGTAGGACAAGATTTTCCTTTTAATAGAAAAAATATTTTATTTTCCATGTTTACTGAATCTACTCATCATTCTCCTAGGCATGTCCAAAAATTCCTAGGACTTGAGAAATATTAAATCCAGTTTCCAAGCTAAAAAGGAAGGCTAGTTTATTAATGACTCAAGATTCACTATTCTTTTTCTTTAACATGTGATAAATTTCAAAGCATCAGCATTCACAAACAACCTACTGTGCTTAAGGCAAATGCAAGAACCAAATAGTAAGAATATTTCTGTATGACAAATCAGCGTATTGAGTTTCAGCTGAAACCGATCAATTTGCTAAAACTGATAGGTTTCAGCTGGAGGCCATATGATTGTACCCTTTTATTTGGCTGTCAGGTGGCCATGACCTATTTTGGCCGAACCTAGTGTAAATGAATTGTGATGAGGGTTGAGATGAACACCATACATTTTTTAAGTGGTCCCCACACAAGTGAAGGGCATGTGAACACCTGCTTTGATAGAGAAGAAAGAAAGAAAAATTGCACAGAACCAAAAGTATTACAAGTTGATGAGCATGGTTGAAACTTGAAATTGTTCATACTTCGTAGTGATGAAATTGGTACCCTTAGTTATGAGGATAAACACAAGAAACTTAATCACATTATGTGAATACAATTTCATTAGAGCATCTTAATATCAAAAGTTTACAAACTAGCAAAGCACAAACTGTACAATGAGTTAAAAGCATGGCAGCCATTGAATACCTTCTCAGTTCCTTTAACAATAAAATAACCGCCAGGATCAAGAGGACACTCACCTAGGATCAAGAACAATTTTATGAGTATATCCTTGTGAGACAGGAAAAGGGTTTAATTATAAAGAAAACATGTGGTAAACCAAAATAGGTGACAAACCAAGCTTTGCAAGTTCAGCTTCATCCTTTCCACTAAGAACACAACGGCAACTTCGGAGCATAATCGGCAATCTTCCAATTACAAGACCTCTCTAAGAATTCAACATATAAGCAATGTCCAAAAGAAAGTATATAAAGCAAGTAAATGTTATAGGATGAGAAATACCTTAATCTCGGGTTTCTTATTTGCTTGATTTCCTTTAGTGTATTCAATATCAACCTTTATCGGAGCAGCATAACTGCAAGACATAACATTGCATAATTAACAGCATAAAAAACACTAGCAAAAAGATAGCATAACAAACTAAATAGTTGCAATACGATGTGGTAAACAAATAACCACAAGTAAGCCAACATCAAAGGAAACAGGTTATAGTTCTCTGAAACACAAAATTTATATACTGATGTCAAAATTCAATTCCCCAGAGCATGCCATCACAACCAGAAAATCAGAACTTATCTGAGACCTTTAATAGAATCAAGCATGAAAAGTTTGAAAGGTCCACTTAGCTGGAATATATATGTTGCATAAAGTGCTAAACTATAATAGCCTCCAAAAAAACTAAAGTTAAGAATATCATATAAGAGATGCTTTTGGTTAGACATCCAAAGCACAATCACATAAAAGAGTATTAGCCTAATAATCCATGGAGAACTCTTTATCAGGGTCTATATGGTCATTGAGTCCTTCAAACAACTTTGCTGCAATTTGCATGTTTCCTTAAAATGTTTATTCATGGACATAAGACAATCTTTGTATTGCCCTTAGATTAACATTCTTTAACACAACAAAATGTTGTGGAATGGGTATTTGGAGACATTAAGTCCCTTCTCGAGGTGGAAGTAGACTTGTTATGGACTAGGTTGGCTACGCTCGTGCCAGAGTTTGCCCAAAGGTCAACATAATTACTTAGCCCAAGGACGGCCCAGCCTACCATCTGCGCCCAAGCCTAATCCTTACTCAAGCTTCGGACTTCAAGTTGGGCCTCAAGCATCCTAACCATTTTTTTCCAATTTTTTAAAATGCTAAATATGAATAACTAAATACTATTAACAACTTACGACATGTCTCTTATCCCATTAAGTTTACATATCAACAACAATGGTCAATTAAGTCTACAAATACATCAAACATAATCAAACAACACGACAAAAATTTCGCATTAGGTGAGGCTTGTTTGTGCTTTAATCACCAAGATGGAGATCAACTCATCTATTAAACAGCCTATTCCAATCTATCCTGGATGCTGGGCCTAAATCCTTGGCCCAAGCCTGCCCAAATGGCTTGAGTGGGCCAAGTGAACTGCCTAACCATGAATAAGTCTAGATCGAAGCAGTGGCAATGGAATAGGGGAGTTCAAATTGTGAAATCTAACTTTCTCGAGGCTATAATCAATGTGAGAGCAATTGATTGTCACGTAGGTTAAAGTAGATCACCATTGATCCAAGGCTTAAGGGTTGGAATGGATCTCGAGTCTTGTCCTGGACTTCAAAATTCCTCACACATCGTTCTCCAAGTTATTAATAAAAAAGTAATCAATTGTTTAATTTCCAATGAAAGTCGCCAAACACAAGAAAATTCTTACTTGAAAGACTCAAGCCACAATTATCTTGGACTTCAAATTCCTCACATACCTTTCTCCAAGCTCAGTAGTCAAGGGAGTGACTTGAGCCCTGAAATTCTCTCTCCTTGCCAAAGGACACCTAATTTCAATGGGTCAAAATTTGTATTTATAAGTGCACCCTTTTAATTCCACAAACTAGCATATTGATGATCTATGATAACTTTCTGCTACTAAAAAAATAACAACAATCAATATTCGAAAAATCTTGGTGGCATTAGATCAAGATTTGCTATGCCGGTACTAGTGGCAGTTCCGACTAGCATGCGGCATGGTACGGTATGGCCCCGTACCATATCGGACCGGCGCAAACCGACAAAGGCAAAGGAAGCGAACCGAAAGGAGAAAAAGAGAGAGAGAGAAATAAAGAGAGGAGGAAAGAAAGAAAAGGAGGGAGGGGAACTCATTGAAGACGCCGTCGGACAGCCTCCGACTGGCCGCCGGACGGCGCACCCCACGCATGCGGTGCCGCAAGCGTGAGCTATTTTTTTAAAAAGCCAAAACCGATTGCTGGCTTCACTGTTTTGGCTTTTTTTAAAAAAAATTTCAAAGTGAAGCCGACAAATCGATTGCCGGCTTCACTATTCATCTTCGTTTTTAAAAAGACGATAATCAAACACCGATGCTCCCCCTCTGAGCTCTTTCTCTCTCTCTCTCTCGCTCTTGCAAAAGCCCTATCGGGCGATAATCAAACAGCGGAAGCCCTCCAGTGGCTGCAGCAGGCCACCGCCGACCTCCAACGGCTAGGACTTCCCTCTCTCTCCTCCTCTCTCTCTCTTCCTCACTTTCCCTCTCTTTCCCTCTCCCTCCTCCGGTATACCGATTTCGCTAGCCGAACCATCCCGATTCCCCATCGGTCCGGCTTGGTACGGGATGTACCAGCCGATTTGGACAAGTACAAAATTCCTTGCAATAGACTAAAGAAAATAGAATCATTGCTCCCACCATGTTAGGCCACAACTTATGATATATTCAATCCAATTCAATCATTTATGAAGTTGCATTCACATTGTTCGAGTGTCACCCAACCTACCAAAATGATTTGGCTTGCAAATATGTCCACAATTAAATATTTAAATAGGTGCAAGGTGTTGGCATTAAAAGCCTCTACATGAAAAGGGGAGAGGAGGCAAAGAAGGGGAGGGGAGGAGTAGAATCCTTATTAAATTGGAAACTCAGCCACAAACACTTAAACAAAGTTATTAAGCCTACACAAACCACCAAGGAACTGTCCAACCAAAATCCCCAAAAACGAAAGAAAATAAAATAAAAAGATTTCACACCAATATCTCCAATCCCCTTATAGTTGTTCACTTACCAAAGAAGCCAACTTTTTCTCAAATATTACCATCACTAGATCCAAACTTGAGTTGTTGTTTGAATTTTGACAATAAGAAATGTACTCCAAAGTACCACATTGATAACTTTTTGTACTTACATCCCAATGACATGAGCTTAAAGCACATTTATGTCCACTAGTTAACCAAACATCCCAGATTGAATGCTCTTCTCAATGATTTTTAGTTCAATAAATATTCCCAATATAAATCCATCTTAGGATAAGAGAATTGGTTCAAACATGAATGTTCCATCTTGATTCAAGTGTACAGCTGATATTCTTCTCCATGGACTTAAAATCACTAAAATGGTACAATACCATCAATTCTGTACTATTCCAACACAAAATTGGCACTGATGTAGGTGTTGGCATACCAAAATTGTACCTACCAATTCGTGTCAGCTGTAGCAGTCCATATTGGTGCAAACTTTTATGACCATACCGGTCAGTATCCATGGCTTTTTGTTGTTGATGATGCTGTCAATTCCAGTACATACCATCAATACTACAGGATTCAATATCGATTTTTACAACCTTGCTCTTTGCACTTGATGTCTAAGATGCATGTATCCAACCATTATAATCCTCACCCTTTAACATCATAGGATTTCACCAACAAAAGATACAAGAAAGACAATATTGGGTTCCCTTGCCTTAAAACTATGTACCTTAAAATAGTATAAGAAAGCATCATTGACCATCACATATAATTAATTAATATAATACGAATTGCTGATTCACGTGGGCCATGGGAGAAGAACCTTGAACCACACTTGCTCCCCATTAATATATATATCCAACTAGATCTATCGCATATTTTGTGTTCTAGCCTACATAAGACAAAATTTTTTTATTTCCTGAATTTAGAGTAACTTGAACCATGATGAAGTCAAAAGTAAAGCTGTTTATCATGCCTTTCTGAGGTCACTCAACCACAAATGTCGTCTTGATAGATTTTGTGGTTTGAATTGCCCTAGACTAGCAGTACCCCTATCAACTGGAACCAGATTAATGAAGATAGAGAGAAAATCATTTGCAAACTCCCTATACTTTATGCTTATATCTAACCCGGATTCATTGGATTAGATCATCAATAGCCTTAAGTCAGAATATTATTTCTTTTGACTCTACACCATTAATTCCACCATGATTATTGATCAATAATCCATAATGGAATAATTCCTTCATCCAGATAGGAGACATAATTCACATGGATATAGTAAGTCTCACATGGGCTGCTTTAATGGTAGTCTTTACATTTTCCCTCTCACTCGTAGTATGGGGAAGAAGTGGACTCTAGGGGCGCCTCACATCAAGAGGCCCAAAAATTTTGTATGGTAAAAAGTGAGTATATCTTTTGGCTCCAGTGCTTGGCAATTTCCCAACCTTACAGAATTTATTCCACCTCTCATGTAGGAACACAATGGGTCTGTAAAAACATGATGGGACCCTAGTATCCGCCCAAGAGATGCAATAGCTTTATAGGTTACCCAATCTTGAGTCGATTCCCAACATCCACCAAGAAAAGCTATTAAATATCTCATTACCACCTTAATAGCACTACCATACTTGACGTTTGCTCATTTAAATCCTAGCAGCAAATCTATTCCAGTTGCCCAATTTTCTGTACTATTGTACTTCTTTTTCCTCCAACACTAGCCATTTACTTGTTTTATCCAATTATATGCTTTTAAAACTTTTTACATTTAGACTTAGTTATTTTCATCTGATGCTGAGTTGTGGAAGACAGGCCAACTATTTCAAATCATCCTTCTACCCGGTCAATAATGTGTCGAAATACGTTCATCTAACTCATACCATTTCCATTTGTAATGACCCGAGACGTAAAATTATTTGGTTTGTGGATGCCTAGAAGTATGTTCTCCAACAAAGGCCCTGACTCTCTTCACAGTTTCTCAGCAGGAGTCTTGAGTAGAGTTCATCATCAAATTCAAACCATCCATAATGTCCTATGGGACAAAGACTTCTGAGCAAAGCTGCAATACAAAGAAAGAAAGGCAACATACGTTCGGTCAGACAGACGGCATAGGTGAGGCGTGAGCTTCTCAACAGAAAAATCCATATCGACTGAAGGCTCTTCGACATAGATGTTGGTGTACCTTAACCAATCAAATCCAAAAAGATCAAAATAAAGAACAGCAAGATTGAACTTCTCCACCATTGGAGAAAAATATCAAGCAGAAAAGAAGTATCGGGAACGATGTGGGGTTGCCTGAGATAGAGGTCGGGGTCGTAGCGGCAGACAAGGCGATCATTGGCCTTCATGATCTTTTTGATGTCATGATTGATGAAATAATTAAAAGAATCAATGTGCTGCTTCACCAGCCCCCTCACCTGCATCCAATTCCAAAACAAGAACCCATCAAACAATCCCCTCACAATCTACCACCAAAGCTAAGGAGGGAAAATGGGGAGAGAATTGGGAAGCGCCGCGCCTTTAGGAAGGCGGGAGCAGCTGGAACTTGTCCACAGCCGACTTCACCGGCGCCGCTAGGATTTTGAGGCTGGCCGAAGGGCTGCCAAAAGAGAAACAGAAGGAGACATTAGATCAAACTTACAGAGGACAAGGAAGAATTCATTGCTCTCCTCGTTCCCAAAAAAAAAAATTGAAGGGAAATAGAAGGATACTCGTCTTCGACTCCCATCTCTGTGATCGCTTCGACCTCCTCGTCTCTCTCGCGTTCTCGCTCGCCCTCGCCCTCGCCCTCGCCCTCGTCCTCGCTGGCTCTCGCCCGCCCGCTCGCTCGCTTGCTCTCGCCCTCGCGGCAATACCCTAGCTCAAAAAATAAACTAGCTCCGTCTATCTAAACCAGCCCGGAATATATTTGGTCGTGGCCCGGCCTTTTGGCCCGCGGCCTGATGCATGGGATTGCCCAGACAGGCGAAGAATGTCAGGGGTGTTTGCTTCCTAACCGAAAAAGAAACGAGAATAAAAATCGAAATAGATTGAAATCAAAATTAAAATAGTTAAATCTTTCGAAGTATTTAGTTTAGAATCAGAATCGAAATTAAAATTAAATTAAATTTAAATTCATAGAAGAGAATAAAAATTGAGTTCTATATAGATGGAGCAATTTCCATTCCATCATGAAATCGGAATCAGAATGGAACTCCTCCTAACCAAACGGTTAGAATGGAAGTCATCTATTCCGATTTCGATTTCAGACCCCCACTCCCTCCAACCAAACACCCCTTTAAAGTACGGAGAAAAACTGAGACGGGAGTCCTAGGAGTCCTCTTCGTATCGATGGAAGCTAATGCCAAGGAAGACTTGGGTACTCCTTTGAACTCCAACACCATTCGTCATTGAACTAGTGTCGGTGAAGCCATCTCCTTCTCTTCTTTTATGTGAAAGCCCATTATTACTCCTGATCTTTGCTCCTGAGATCAGACAGCTGAGGTAAAATAATCGAGATACTGCAGGCATTGGAGCTTTGCCCGAGAACCTGCAAAAAGTTCTCACCCAGATGTTCTGTGGTGAAGACCTTCCGACGCTCAACTCAAGAAATGAAAATAATGAGAAGGAGAGTGTAGAAGTGAAGAACTTACTTTGAGGGTCTCTGTGCTCCTTTATTTATAGGAGAGCAATTGGAGTCATACATGAGTCTCGATTGCCTTCTGAATTTCGTGTGTAGATTGATTGGGAGAGGTTATTTCTCTTTTGTAGGAGACTCGATCATGAAAGAATCTTTTTTTATCTGGACTTTTTCAATTTAGCAGAGAGACGGATTTTATCATTAGAGATTGAAGACCGTTGCTTAGCCTTGGATGACCTTGAATAGCTCATCTGGACCTGAGGTGAAGTCCTCGGTACAAGCTGAGGACCGAGGATAGCAACTACTTCCAGTTCAAAATGGTGTGTTCAGCAACCTTTAGGTCTACTGCAGATACATGGTCTGACCAGATCTATTTTCCATAGTTCGAGCAGTGTCGAGGATGCATCTGGCTGAGACCGAGATAGAGATCCACAATAAATACCCCCACTTTCAAGTCCGAGCTTGAATAAAGTCAATTGAAGAGAGTATCAATCTGAGGTTGAGACTAATTTCATCGAGTTATTTCAATCGACACGCGTCAAGAATCGACTTTTTATGGTGAACTGTCATTACGTCTGGGCCGTAGGATCCCTGGATCCGCAAGAGCTCTGTTCTGACCAGTCATGGATTGCCACTTAGTGCACATCAGCAGAGGAAGGTGATTCGTCAGTAGATCGGAGCTGTCTGAATTCCTATAAATAGATGCTATCACAGTTTACTTTTACTATTTCTGCTATTCAGAGAGGAGAAAGCTCTAATACTTTCTGATGATTCTGGTTGGTCAAAGTCGCGCTATGGTCAACCCTCGTCTTCATCCCTTTTCTGCTCAGTTACATCTCCCCATAGGTCAGTCTCTTGTCCTTTGAATATGAGTGTGTTGAATTCATCCCCTTTCGTCTAGACCTCGAGTGATGACCCAAGAGATATGGACCATAGGTTCGATGTAGCTTCTTCTTTGGATAGACTCGAAGTAAGTAAGGTGCCTGACTTTGGCCCATTCCATGTGAACTCTATCCTCACCCCAGAAGATTTAAAGGTTTTAGGTTGAAGTACCAAATCTGGGCCGAATTCAGGCTGGAGGTTGCTGTTCCCGTGGAGCGTATAGCTCTTCCATGTCAAGGTTGGGTCGACCTTTTAAGGAATCTTTGAAGGCCGGCTTTAGATTATCTTTTCACTATTTGGTTATAGAATTACTTACTACATATCGAGTAAGCCCTTGCAATATAGCACCGAACTCATGGCACTAGATTTTAGCTTTCTTAGTCCACCGTCTTCTCCTCGAGGTCGAACCAACCTCCCACCTCTTCAGAGCTTGCTTCATGCCAAAGGAGTACCCTAAGGAGATCAGATGGTGGTACACCTTTCCTTGGAAGGAGCGACATCTCTTTCGAGGTGCTCCTTTATCAGTGCATAACTAGAAGGAGCGATTTTCTTTGTCTCGACCGAGCAATCCTGGAGCTTCTACACGTTATGGGGTCGACCTTAGAGGTCGGCAGTTAGAGCTCCTATCCTTTCAGACGTTGAGGAGGAATCACCGGCGTAGATCTTCGGTCTCACTCCACCTCCGCTCTCCAAGCTCTTGACTAAGGAGAACTTATTCAAGATTGGGTTGAGCCCGATTGATCCTATGAGTAAGTGGGTTAGTTTTTAGTTTGGTGTTTACTTCTTTTGAATAACTTCATCTTCTACGCAGCTATGAGGGCCAAGGACGTCGAGGTTCTTCATCGGGCTGTCGAGAGAAAGAAGGCGAGTGCAGTCCCAGCTCCAAAGCATAGCCAAACTAAAGCCGTTCTTGCCCAGCCCACGATCAATGGTGCCTTGGGGCCTAGTCGCACTCCTTTAAGGAAGGAGCCTTTGGCGCTATGAGATGCTCAACCTTTCGGGTCTATCGCCCCAGGGGATTCAATTCCCCACCTTCTATCTCTTCATCGTAATGGAGTTCGGACACCCTTCAGATTTCGATGTGCATGTCATCTTGCCCAACCGACCTACCGACTGAGGTTTCTTCTTCGATGGAAGTTCCATCGAAATCCAAGGCCCAAGATAATAGGAGGGGCATTGGAGATTATCGAGTTGCCTAGGATTTACTTCAATCGTCGATCACACCCGTCGACATGGAAGCTCTAGATGCGAAAGGGGGCACCTTCCGAGTTCAGGACTTGTTTGATTCTCTCCTTCGGGTAAGCATTACCTTTCCAACGGCTTTATAAGCTCATCTTCATTACGATCTCAGCATATCATTTTCATCATCATTTGCAGTCATTTGCAGTCTCTTTTTTTTTTAACTCATTCACCAAGTGGATCGCTTTGTCGAGGTGATCTGAGAGCTCGACGTATTTCAAAGTGTTGACAAGTCCACAAAAATTAGCTACGATAAATATCGACCCATGCTCAAATATCGAGATTCGATCTTGAACTTCTTAGTAGATTTGATCTTATTCATAAATATGACTATGATTTTTGATATCAGAATATACATATATTTTTATGTCATATGATCCGTGATAGGTGATTTTAGATCAGATCTAATGCATGCTAGGTTAATTTGATTGATCTAAATATCATCTGTTGCGTTAAATTTGAAAAATTTTGAAATTGCATGCATAAACTGTCTGTGATTATTTTTAGTGGTATCAGAGCCATGGTTCTTTGACATGAATATATATGCATATAAATCTGATATCTGATTGTTTAGATTAGATCTAAATGGATTTTATGATTTGATCTTCGATCTGAATTTAATCGGTTACATATATGATATGTTAGATTTATGTCTTAGTAGCTATGGACGTCTGGTCATAAGAAAAAGCAGGGATTAAAGTTCCTCTCCTACCCAATCAATGGGTTCTCTTATAATGTGTAGGGATGTCGCTTGTGATGTTTCATGAAGAAAATCACGAAAAGATGGTACATTTGATCTGAAACTATAAAATTATTTTAGTCATTGTAAATAAAATCTGAAATAATAAATAAGTTTAGATTAGATCTAAAATAGATTTATGATTAATTTTATTACTGTTTATGCAAAAAAATATCAGATTTGAAATATGAAAATATCTTGCTGGCATGCCTGTCGAGTCGACTTGATTTTGATTTGAGTTGACTCAAGACCTCGGTGAGTCAACTCATTTTGCAGATGAGCTGACTCAGTTGTGCAGACTAAAAAAATGATTTTTGTTCATCATCAGTGAGTCGACTCGACTATGAGTCGACTATGTCTCAAAGTCGAGTCGACTCACTATGATGAGTCGACTCAATTTAATGGATAGAAATTTTATAAATACTTTGTAAAATAGTATTACATTTAAAATTATTTCAATATCTAAATCAAACCCATGTTAATAATGTACTTAATTAAGAATTAAGATTTGAATTAAGTGATCTAAAATTGAGAATTTTAAAATCTAAAATCATTGCATAATACATGGGTTTTGGGAATGGTTAACTTGAATATGATCTATTTGACTTGGTTAGATCTAGGGTTAAAATCAAATAGATTGTGGACTAAATTGAGAAATTGATTAAATCTAATCAAGAGTTAAATTAGATTAGATTAAATTTCTCTTGATCAAATTTAATAGTTGTAGTTGATCAAGTTCATGTCTTTGATTAGATCAAATAGATTTGATTGTTAGCTCAGTGATCGAACCTGAGTTCTAAGGTTGACCAAATCAAAATTGATAAATCAATTAGCGTCTAAAGCAAGTGATTGAAAGAGATTTTTAATTAGCACTGTTCTCTTTCCTGACCAATTATGTTGGGTCTAAGGAAAGAAACAAGGACCCTTCTGTCGATCTCCACTTATCTGGCCAATGTGGTTAATTTAATTTTGATTAGGTCGTTGAGTGATTAGAGTTCACCCATGCTATCTAGGTTAGTCGATCATGTAGATGGGCTGACTAACTAAGGTGTAACTTTAATGTGTTTGTCTTCTTAAATGACTTGAAAAAGTCAGTGGGAGGATCTTACACAATAAATTAAAATTCATATATAACAAACCCTCTAAATTATTAGGTCTTTAAAATGAGATAATTATAGAGATAACTAGACCATAGCCTTCTATTAAAGTAGATGATAATCGATCTAATAGTCTGGATAAGTATTGAAGGTGCCACACGTCTGGTATTTATCTGGATATTGAAATTATCATTCATGTTATGATGGCCTTGATGTGACTATCTGATGGATGGTCAGGTTGGTCGAGCCACACTCGATCCTAATCATTCGTTAGTTAGTTATATTGGATAAGTTCATGTTAATGTTAGACCTAATCAGAATTTTCAGTGAAGGCACTACACACCCGCTGAAGAGATGCCTTGGGCAAAATCTTACGAGAAATTGTTTGAAGAAATAATTGATTAAGAACCTACCATAAATGCATATGGGTTGGCCGAGCATTCTTCAGGCCCGTACGCAGTCTGTGTGAATTCTAGTACCTACTAAAAATTAAGATAATTCTTCGAATTGGAGGTAGAGGCTATCAATTCGTATAAAATAGTAGAAGAACCTTTAGACTAAAGTCTGTCTTTAGGCTTATATAATTTATATACTAAAATTGATCTTTTATTTCTTTCTTTTCAGTAATGGCTAGTATATTGTCGCTTTGCTCACTGTTGGATAGTGACAAGTTTATGGAATCCAACTTCGATAGTTGGTATCGAAAGTTGAAGATTGTTCTCGAGTATAAAAGGATCCTTTATGTCCTTACGGAGCCTGCACCTGAAGAACCTACTACAAACGTGCATGGTTTGGTTAAAGACACTTATCAGAAATGTTTCAATGACCGAACGACCGTGTATTACATCATAAGGGCTACTATGAACGATAAGTTTAGTCACAAGTTCGAGGACGCGCAATCAGAGAAAATACTTCAAAAATTGAATGAGTCCTTCGACACCCCTGAGGATGCTGAGAGATATAAAACCTCCTATGCTGTCTTCAATATTCGGATGCGAGAAGAGGCATCGATTATCGTTCATATATTATACATGATCAAGCAAATCGAGCGTCTAAGCAAACTTGGCTTTCTCTTGCATGAACAGTTAGGCAGGGATGCCATTCTCAACTCACTTCCTAAATCCTTCCTATCCTTTTTGAGTCATTACAGAATGATCAAGCATGTAGTGAATTATCATGATTTGCTAGGATTGCTGCAGACCTTTGAGAAGGATGATCAGCTCCACAAAGAGTCGGTGAATGTGGTGGGTAGGTCCTCAGCGAGGCATCATTTCTCTAAGAGAGGTAAAAAGAAGAAGGTACAAAAAATCGTACTGGGGCTTCTAAACCCAATCAGACCAAAAAGTCCAAAGCGAACCAGAGTCAAATAGAATGCTTCTTTGTAAGAAGCTGTTGAAAAATATGTCCCAAAAGCCAATCGTCAATCTGTTGATAGTTGAGCAACCTTGTATTGTAATTGATTTGTTCATAATAAATATATTTTTGAC
>KE505256.1:111644-130654 GCA_000441515.1 Elaeis oleifera
TATATATATATATATATATATATATAAGATATAAGATGTATGTATATGCTTGGCTTGCTATGCTGGTTTCCAGAACGTAAACTGCAGATATTGCATTGAATAAATTAAGTTCCATACCTTGAAATCACTTGCTGAGTACAAAAGTCGTACCAAAGTCATTTTTTCATATCATTGTTCATTTGTTAAAATTTATTCTCCTGTGGATCCTGTCATTTTGATGTTTGTTCCTACAATGTTCTTGAATAATATGATAGACTTCTGTTGCATTTGATCATTCTTTTTCCTGACATAAAATTTACAGCTTTTACGACATGTAATGAATCATGTTGCTATTTGATGGACCTTGAATCACATTGTGATTTCTACTGGTTGTACATTTTAGGGCCGCACTTGTGATTAGCGATATCAAGATAGGACCTACTAAGTGAGCATAATTTGTTAGAGTACAAATGTGTCTGTGTATGCAGGCCTCTATATGCTTATTAGGTAAACCTCTTACATCAGTTCTGTTTTGGACCAGTGGGCATGGCAGAGCCCTTCTTGTACATGTCGATGGCACCATCTATTTGATGGACACCAAATCAAGGACAATGCAGTGGAAACTTTCTACAGGTTCCCCAATTCTATACTCAGAGCAAGCTCTTTCAAGTAGTGGTCTTTCAGAATATTTTATGGATTTTGATGAAGACTGGAACTTCTATGAATATAGCAAGCACACTGGTAAAAGGGTATGCCTAATGTATCATCAGAAGCACTTTTCTCTATATTGACTTATTTCGACTCGTTTCTTACTTTTTCCCCTCTTGTGACCCAGAAATTTGACTTGACGTTTGAAGACTACGTCACCAAAATGGCCAGAAAACCAAAAGTAAATAAGTCTGTGGTTACTGTTGGGGCAATAACGACAAATATGTATATTCTTGAAGCTGATAGTGGGATGGTTGTTTATACAGATCAGGTGTCAGGTAGTAAGACCACAGCTGAGATGCCTTGGGTTGAAGGGAAGTCTGTTTCATACCAAGGTGCTAAAACTTCTGACTATATAATCGTGATGAGGACAAATTACTTTCTGAACTCTTCAGTTCTTGGTACACCTTTGTGGAGTTTGAAGAAATCTGATATCACCGCTTACATGACATTTGGGAGCGCACGGGAGCATGAGCTACCTTCTAATATGGATAATAAGTTAGAGTTGCCACCCATGGACCGAAAAGATGTTCCTGTCATCTTGCTTAGCAGTGATGGCAAACTAAAAGGGGCAAGTCATGATAATTATATGCTCCCCTTAGCAGCTCATTTGAAAAGTGCTATCACTTTGTATGAAGAACATGGAAAGAAACCATCTGGTAGTCTGCCACTGAGTGTGTGCAGTACTGCTGATAGTTGCTCACAGGCGCTTGTTGCTGCTCCTGAACAGATTTCTGTGGAGTCTTGTCCCAATTTAGAATGCCATTTAGAAACTGAATGGTTACTAAAATCACCAGATAACAAGCTTGTACCTGTTAGTAGTTCAAAAGACTCACCTGAAACTGCAAATGGATCTCTAGGAAACAAGGATATTGCTGAACCGAATACCAACAAAATGTTTTTGTGGAGATCTCAATTCCAAAACCCTGTACCAATGCCATATGACAATACAAATAATTTGAAAACTTTAGAAAAATCATGTGAAGGGCTGAATAATGGTTCAGAGGTAAAATATTATGCCGATGAACGGACTTTCTCCATTATATTTTCTAAGGTTAGTTTTGGAGTTATGGCATTGTTATTGATCCTATTAGTGTCTACCTTTACTGTGCTGTGTTATTTAAAACTGAGAGTCTCAGTCAAATATGATAAAAATGTGACTGATTTGAGGGGACGACAGTCTGCAGTTCCAAAGAAAGAAAAGCTCGAAAGGCTGGAAATGTTAAAAATGGTGTTATCAGTAACAATGACAGGGAACCTTCATCCGAAAGTGACAACTATGAAACTGATAGTTTCATACACATCCAAAACAATGAGAGACACTCATTTGTAAATCTCAGAGCTGATGATGTTGTTAATGGTCGTTGGGTTGGCAGACTTTTTGTTTCAAATTCTGAAATTGGCAGGGGGAGCAATGGAACTGTTGTTTTGAAGGGGTTTATGATGGTCGTCCAGTTGCTGTCAAACGCCTTCTGCTTGCGCATCATGATGTGGCCTTTAAGGAGATTCAGAATCTTATTGCTTCTGATAGGCACCCAAATATTGTTCGATGGTATGGAGTAGAGCAAGATCTTGATTTTGTTTATATCTCACTGGAGCGCTGTGCTTGCAGCCTAAGTGATCTAATTCAAGCATACTCAGATTCCTCTCCGACATTGTCAGAGAGTCAAACTTCAAACTCTGTAACCGAGCATAAAGTCCAGTTGAACTATTGGAAAAGTAGTGAAAAGGATGTTGAACTGTGGAAGGAAATGGGCTTCCTTCATCCCAACTCTTAAAACTGATGAGGTTAGTGAAGTCACATTCTTTGTTCCTGCTTCTATCTTTATTATTGTTTGTGGATAATTATATCATTTCCTTTTAATTACTGGACCCTGCCATAACTTTGATAAGTTCCTTGATTTATCACTCTCCTTGTTTCTTCAAGGATTTGAATCCAGCCTGCATTCCTTGACAAGATACTATTCAGACCAAATGTTGCTGATTCTTTATGCTGTAATCTTCACTCATTGTGGTCATGGATCTTTTGCAATTTGTTTTGCATCCAACAAATTACGAAAAATATCTATAAGAAAACAAATTACTAATAAGAGAACTTGTACTTAATTAAAGGAGTAGCAAAAACCTCTCTTGGAAAGTTGATGAGATATTCTACAAATTTCAGGTTCCCCTTTCGTTCCATTCTATTTTAAGTGTATTATCTAAAGCACTAATTTAATGTTATGGTACCCCATGCTGACACAATCAAAATTTTTACATACTTCCATGTGTTATTTATCAATGAGATGGTTATGTTTTCAATAAATAAATGAAGAAGGCCTTCACTTAAGGGTTTGGCAAAAGAAAATCTATGAATTTAATAATTGAAGCTGTTGATTTAGAGTGATAGTAAAACTTCTAAGTTTAATGCACTCCGTTAACAAGGCAAAATTTATTATTACTTGGAGTCTAGGATTAATTAGAGTAATTCACTAGTTTAGAATTGACAAGGTCCTAATCTCAATTGATTGGGAAGAAGGGTACTCTTTGGTGTCCCGAGGTCTCTTCAAGTTCAGTAAGGTTTCACTTGATATTTGGGGGCAGCATTATTCTTTTCAGTCTTTGAAGGATGTAAATGATGACTAGAGAATTGACTGAGATGTTGTTTCTGGCTTTCCTCTAGATGGAACTTTGGAAATGGCACTATTGAGGATAGAGTAGGTGCTACTAGTATTGAGGGCCATTTTGATTTCCAAGATGGTATGGACATTCCAAATGAAAAAGAAACAACATAACTTTAGTCCAAAATTCTTAAATTTAAATAAGTAACATGCAGTGTTCAACACATTTATCTAATCATATGCAGCATAGATCTTGGAATATATCGAAGGAGTTGATGATTGTATGTTCAAATTAATGAACATCCTTTTACTTATCTATTTCTTTGTTTATTTACTTGCTTTTTTTTTTTGTTTTTTTGGAGGAGGGGGTTGGGTTCCCAATTCCTGGATGAAAATCAAAATATCACCTCCATGCAAGGGTATAAATACCATGTACCATGCCTTTGCTAACTAGAGTTAGTGTGATGTGATGTACCAACAAGGACTAATATGCACCAACATGAAAAGCTATATGATGCAACAATTTTTCCCAAAGACATGCTAAACCATGATAAGGGTTTTCTTTTTATTTTATTATTGGCTTGTTTATATTGCTGTTGTACACATGGTCTTTCAAAAAGAATCTTGACTTTTCTAGCGCACATGGCAATGAGGATGCCCTAACATGTGGCATCATATCCCTAAAGGGATCTATCCTGCAAAATAGCATGAACTAGCATTGCACTAGATTGAACAAAAAAAATTTCAAAGATAAATTGTCCAAAGTACATCATGACATATTACTGACTATAAATAATGATTTCTTTTATGGATATATAAGTGTCTCTCCCTCTCTCCACATGAATTCTTGAGCCTAGGTTATTGTTTGACAGTACCTTGTAGTTGTCTTTCAAAATTATAATGCTGATAATTGGTCTATCACATGTGCTAGCTGGACCACTCCTTGTATTGTCTGGAGAAATTTATAATACTTACCATTGAAAACCGCTAATAGTAATAATTGGAATAGGTTGTTTCTTATGGTGTATAGTTATTGTATGCTAAAACTGTGTAGTGATAATGTTCTGGATATAGTGAGTATGCAGGCTCAGCTGATCATGGTTTAGATTGAACACCAGATCATATGCAATCATCAGATATTCTTGAAATCAAAAGTACTAAAATGATACCTAAGACCCTAGGATATAAATCTACTCTGTATGTGAACTATCCACATTTCTCATCCCCACAATGTGCATTTGAAAGCCTTCTCAAACATTCCTTTCCTTGAGGATGTCTCATGTTGGACCAGAATATGGTAGATCTCATGAGTTGTGATTGTCTTGGGAACTATTTCTTCTTGCTGCCACATATCCTTGGTTGTCTGATAGATAGGCCATGATAGGTGATTGTATGATCTTGAGGATCATGATAATCATCTTCTTTGAGGTGGTCAGAACCAGTCTCCGAGCTGCAGTGGATTGGTGAAAAGCCATATCCACTTTTGAATAAGGCATACTGCATTATTATGGTTTAATAAGTATTAATGTCCTCAGTGTCCACGTATCATGTGGTGAGTGTTTTCTGAGCCAAACGCCCATATGGTGCCTCAGCATGCCACATACCAAAGCCAATCCTCTTGAGTCCATCCCTCAGACAAACATATAAATGTGCAATAGTCTAGCCATATAGCTAAACATGCATCTCTACGCCTCTGCTTAGCAACTTCATTATACTGAACACATGCAACACCCTCAAGTGTCTGCAAGCAACTCGACCTCACAAATCAGGTATGATGCTCAAGCGCACACCTTTGTTCCAAAACATAGACTTTTCTCAAGAGTGCTCCACAACTTGCCACCTTTGTGCCAAGTCAAGTACTGCTCACCCAAGATGTCCTGATTTTTAGCTAAGCACTTTCATGTTATGATAACCACCGTGTCACCAATTCGTAAGCCACCATACTACCCTTCGGATAGAGTTAATCATGAGTCAGGCTTGGGCATAGAAAACGACAAATTTTAAATAGGCCTAGTGCAAAGCCTAACTAAAATAAATATAGTTTATGCTGGAGGCCTGGCCACATGATGTGCTCTACCTTCAGTAATATATAGACCAAATCCACATGACATGGCCATGCGGTTCCATCGTTTGCATGAAGCTTAGGCAAATCCATCTCCAGTGTCACTTAGTCGAATCGCCTACCTAACATGCCCCGAAACTAGGGATGATCATGCACGTGAGGGCTCACCTAGATTCCACTATCCAAGCTTTACTACAAGCTCTTGTACCACAATCTCGATCTTGTATCCTTGGCATGTATTCTTATTCATGGTTATATCGCTTGACAATGTTCATGGCCTATTTGCACATAAGGTTGGAAGTGGGCTCGGGCCGGCTCGACTTAGGGTCGGGCTATGGGCTGGGCCTGAAAAATCAGGCTGGATTTTGGGCTCCAATATATAACCCACTTATCTTTCGGGCCGGGCTCAGCCCGAGCCCGAGCCCGATCCAATTAGAGGCCCGTTACTTGGCCCATTCCATTCTTCTTCCCTCCCCCTCTTCCTCTTCCACCCCTTCGATGCCACTGCCATTACATTGTCTGCAGATGGAGACGGAGACGGAGACAGAGATGGAGATGGAGCCATCGACGGAGGGGTCTCGGATGAGGAGATCAAGAGATCTGGAGATGGAGACATCGGCGAATCGTTCGAAGATGGAGATCAAAAGAGGGTCGATGGATTAGGAGACTAGGGTCATCCAGAGATAAAGAGAGGGTTGACGGAGATCAAGACAAAGAGCCGGCTAATCTAGAGATGGCAAGCGTCCGAACCCAACAGGGAAGTCGGTGGGGGCAGAAGCAGTGCCACCGCCATCGGTGAGGGCACCAGCGACGACTGTCTGACCCCGTTGCTATGGAGGTGGGGCATGTAGACGAAGATGGACGACTTTGCGGCCACGCTAACAGTGGGAAGGTGGGAGTAGGGAGAGGGGAGGCCGCATCCAGATGTCGACGGCGGCAGAGGCCGACAGTGGAGGCTCAGTGGTGAGGGTGGGGACGAAGGGGGCAGGTGGGTGAGGGGTGGCAGGCGGATGCGATGGAGGCAGGAGGTTGTGGCCGGGGCGACGACAGGAGGGGAGGAGGCGGGACCATCGGACGGGTTGGTGGTGGGTGGGGGATCTGGTGAGCTTTTGGACGACATTGCGGATGAAGATGGAGGGGTCCCTGGCAGCGCATCGTGATGAAGATAGATCATCAGGTGGGGATATGCGCCTAATCTCTTTTGCATTGGGTTGGCCCAATCGGGCTCGGGCCAGGCTTGGACTGATTTTTCCAAAAAAATCGGGCCTAAGCCTAGCCCAAAGCCCGACAAGTTATTTTGGGCCAGACTCGGGCAAAAATATAGCCCGGCCCAGTTCTAGCCCTACTCGCACATCGCTGCACTCTTACCATAGTTCTGAAGGTCCACGACCCTACCACCTAACATTCTATGTCCACGACTTGCTTGCACACCATTGTGCATTGCCATGACATTGGCATCTAAGTCAATCCATCAAGTAATATATATCCGATGGATCAATCTTGTTTCAGCTGTCCGCTTCTCGACATGACCCTCTTAGCCGTCTTGGTCCTTGGTAAGCTACAAGGCACATAGTCTGACTGATTTTCCATGAGCCAGACTTGTACTCTATGGATGACCATCTCTCATGGATCCTTGTGAGACATCACCCCATGATGCTTACAATCAAGTTCCGCAGAATCAATACCGATACTGAGATCCCTACCGTCTAGCCGACGGTACGAATCAGTGCAGATTCGTGCCAGACTTGATCGGTGCAAACTGACACAGAAGCAAAGAAAGGATCCGGTGAGGAGAAAAAGAGAGAAAGAAGGGAGGGGCGGAGGGGGAGGGACAAGAAGGGAGGGGCGGAGGGTGGCTGGAGGAGATGCTAGCAGTGGCCACAAATGGGCTGCGGGCGCACTTGGAGGGCTGCCAAGGCTTTCGCTTTCTCCGTTAATCCGTAGTCGAGAGAGAAAGAGAGATAGAGGAGAGAGGGAAGAAAGAAGGGAGGAGAAGTCGACGAAGAGGCCATCGAAGGGTCTTCGACTGGCTGCCGTGGCTATCGGGCGACGAAATCGTGGCCCATGGTTTCACGAGCATGAAACAGGGGCGATCATCCCCTTTCATGAGATTTTTTAAAAATTCCAACCACGGTGAAGTCGGCAATGGGTTTATCAACTGTACTTAAATGAAGCTGATACACCTATTGCCTGTTTCATTATTTTTCTATTTTTTTTGTTAAAAATTCTAAAATAGTGAAGCTGACAATGGGTTTGCTAGCTTCACTTAATGGGCAAATGCTACAATCCATTGCCAGCATCATTGTTTATCATCATTTAAAAAAAAAAGCAATGAACTAGGACGGTCACCCCTGTTCTGCAACCACGGCTTCCCCATGCCTTTTTCACAGTCCGATGGCCATGACGGCCAGCTGGCGCCCTCTGACGGCCTCTCCACTTGCTGTGCCTTCCTCTAGCATCTTCGCTCCCCCTCTTTTAAGTGAAGCCAACAAACTCATTGTCGGCATCACTGTTCATCATCATTTAAAAAAAATGTAATGAACAGGAGTGGTCGCACCCTTGTCCTACAATCATGCTAAAGCAGGCTCGTGCCCTATGGGCTTGGGAGAGTTAGGGATGCGACCAAAGCTTCGCACCCTTCTCAACCAAGAGTAATCCTCGAGTATCCACCAATATCTTGGTGGTTTGCTACTATGGCGAATATCATGCTTCTCGAGTCCCCTAATATCATGCCATGGCTATACTGTGCCTTGGCTGTCTGTTGCCCCACCTTAATACCCCACTAAGGCATCCATCCAATCTTGACCCCGGATGTTCCAAAGTATCGAGGAGCATTGCAACTTTTGGTATATGCCAAACTCTCTACAGCACTGTACCATGCCCATGCTGGCACCTCTTGCGACAAGCCTGCAGTCTGTGATAATTCTCCCCACTCCAACTGTCGACATCCTCATTGACCTAACATATTACCTGCACCAAGCCAAAGTACCCTAACCTTGGTGTCCTTGATCGTTTTTTCACCATTGAGAATTCATCATCCACACTACACTAACTCTTCCATGGAATCCCAAACTATCCCAAATCCTGACTTCGGCCTCTGCCTTTGTTATACCATTATGGTCCTCTGACCCTACAATGCATAGCACTCCTTAGACTATTCCAAGGCTCGACTCTCAATTGCCCTAATTTGTGAGTGGTTACTGCATCTTTTGAGCTTTTTGTAGCCCTTTAACCATCAACTTTAACTGAAAACCAGGTGGCACCCGTTGAACTCTTCCAAGGGTACTTTGACTGCCCAATTTGAGAACTGCCGCTGCTTTTGCCAAAGCATCCTTGGTCCTCTAATCCTTGAAATCCATTGAATGCTGAGCGGAGCGGCACTCATTGGACTCCTTCGAAGGCTCTACTCTTGATCCTCTTTGATCTAAGAGTGGCGAACCCAAATCTGCACCCTGCAAGACTACAAACTCTGACTCAAATCCACTGCCAGCAATGCAAAATGACATTCTTTGGATTGCATCCAAGGCCTTAACTCTTGCCTCATTTGGATCTAGGCCCACCTGAGCCCCCTCTGGCAATTTATCTCTCAATGTTTGGCCTTGCTATGTACCCACCTTACGTTCCTTTGGTAGACCCGACCTTATGTATTCAGCACCATGCCTCCAAATCCTACCACACTGCACCATAGCCAAGTATTAATAAGTCGTCCCATTTCTCTATGCTTCCCCATACCAACACAAATCCACAAGTGCTGCCAAGCGGGACCCTAATATCTGATCAAGGCACTTCCAACCTAATCGAGTCCCTTGCCATAGCATTCTTCACTCCGAGCCCCAACCATCTGCCTCTGCAGAATTGCTGTCATTTTGTCCTTGAGATACTCAACCTAGTCCAATTGCTTTTGTGTCTTCACCCATATTCTGCAGTACCAATGCAAGGATACTACACTAGCTGGCCTCGCTCTTGTGGCTCCACTACCTCGACACCCTCTGCAGCTAACATCTGAGCTTACAATGCCTAATAGCATGTCTAAACCAAATGCTTGAACTGATAGATCTATTCCACACTATAGCTAGCCTAACTAATAGCCACCTTGGCCAACAACTGCATAGCCCTCGTGCTTCACCTCTTGCAACCCGACATCACATGGCCATGCACTAAGCAAGCACAATGGGCCAAATATCTACGTCTATTACATTGGCTTTTTTTGCACCTTTACCCTGAGTGCAGTTGTGTGAAGTTCAAGTTTGATTTTCGCCATTCTAGTGCTTTAGTACCATAGCCATCCACACAAGAGATGGCCCCTTTCCAATGTTCCTATCCTTGTGCAACTGGGTCCCTCAACTCTCCTAGTCTTCACCCCAACTTGCACTTGAAAATTCAGACATTGCATCTTTCCACTTCCTTTGTGGACATGCCCTAACACCTCAATCCACTTTGAAGATTCCTGTCCCTTGACATGCTCTTGCTTGCAACTCTACATGCAGACCAAGTACTTCAACATTTGCAAAGACTCTTCACTATGAATTCCCTTTTTCAGCCCCAAATAGGTAGACTTTCAATTTCTGAGCTCCCATCTATGCATGCCATCGATGAGCAACCTTAGTCATTTAGCATCGAGGATGTTACCTTGTACTTTGAGTTGTCGATACCCACTATGGACTTAGACATACAGCTCCTTCGGCATTGGACTTCAATATCTCTGGATCCTTTGATTGGTTTGGATACCACTGTATCTACAACTAGACATACCTCATCACACTCCTATGCTAAAGGCAGATGCATGCTTCTGATGTCTCTTGGAGCATAAGCCAACAACAAGCACAGCGTCGACTATTGACTTAGCAAACCTAGCTCCAATACCACTTGTCACGGGTAAGTGTTATCTTGACCCCACATGCCTATAAACATACAACAATCCAGCTACAAAGCAAGCATGCACCTCTATGCTCATGCTCAGCAACTTTGTCAAGCTGAACCTATGCTACATGCTCAAATGCCTACAAACAACCCAACCCCTCGGGTCAATTGTGATGCTCATGCACACCTTCATGCTGTAGTATAAGATTCTTCCCAAGAGTGCTCTGCAACTCGGTACCTTTATGCCAACTCTATGGCTTTGGCCTCTCAAGTACTACTCACCCAAGATATCCTCATTCTCAATTGAGTACTTTCATATCACAATATAACTACTATACCACCAATCCACAAGCGATCATGCTGCCCTTTAGGAATATGAAGACTAAATCTACATGACACGACCATGCAACATGACCGCTATGCATGAGGCTTAGGCAAACCACACTTTGGCCTCTCAAGTACTACTCACCCAAGATATCCTCATTCTCAATTGAGTACTTTCATATCACAATATAACTACTATACCACCAATCCACAAGCGATCATGCTGCCCTTTAGGAATATGAAGACTAAATCTACATGACACGACCATGCAACATGACCGCTATGCATGAGGCTTAGGCAAACCAATCTCTAGTGTTGCTCGATTGAACTATCAAGCTGACATGCCCTATAGCCGCTTGAAGCTATTGTTGATCATACATGCCCGAGCCCTCTCGAGGTCCACCATCCAAGCTCCCCCACAAGCTCTTATGCCATGATCCTGGTCTTGCATTCCCGGCATGCCTTCCCATTCATGACCACACCGCTTGATAATGTTCATGGCTTGTTTGCATATCACGATACTCTGTTATGGCGCCGAAGGTCCATAGCCATACCATCCAACATTATGTGTCCATAGCTTGCCCGCACACCATTGTGCATTGCCTTGACATTGGCATCCAAGTTAGCCCATCAAGTAAATATATATCCGATGGGTCAATCCTTCCATCCAGCTATCCTCTCCTCAGTGTGACTCCCTTAGCCATCCTTGATCCTTGGCCCAATTCTAAAGCACATAATCCAATCGATATTCTATAAGCCACGTATGTACTCCATGACCGACTAGCTTCCATGGATCCCCATAGAACATCACTCTGCAATAATCATGAGACTTGCCTATTAGGGTATGCCCAACTAGTCCCCTATTGCCTCATCACTCTATCATAGAGATCAAGAATGTATAAGGTAGCTCGAACAATTCCTCAAGAACCAACCTCTCGGAGATCCCATCCATGCATTGTGGCTAGCTCGTCTGACCAGCATTGAACTCCATGCGAGACCATCCCAGCATGGCACCACCTTGCCCCACAATTGTGCCATGGTGGGCCCATGTCCTATGGGCCTAGGGGAGTCGCAAACATGACCAAAGCTCTACACCCTCCTTAACCAAAGAAATCCTCAAGTATGCACATGTCTTGGTAGTCCACCAGCATGCCAAATATCATGCTTTCTGAGTCCCGTGATATCATGCCATGGCCATGCTCCACCTTGGCTGTCCATTGCTCCCCTCAACATCTCAACAAGACATCCACCCAATGTGGACCCGAGGGTTCCAAAGCATCGAGAAGCATTGTATGTAACTCCTGGTACGTGACAAAGCCTCCACAGCAGTGTGCCACACCCATGCTGACACCCCTTGCAACAAGCTTGTGGCTAAGTCCATAACACGTGGGCTCATTATATTGCAATATTCTGAGTTTCTGCTGTTCCACTGATGAATTTGTAGTCCTCAAGAATCTCTACCATCAATCTTGCCTCCTCACTTCTCTAGGATCCATCGTTGGTTCACACTCGTCATCGTAGACACTGTTGCAAGTGAAACCATCAGATTCTCTTCGTTCTGGCTTTTAGGGCTTCTTTTGTGCTCTGCTTACTCATCTAGATTTGCAGCCTTTGCCCTTGTAACCAAGAGTCTTCATCATTCAATGGCTTATGCACCTTATCTAATCAAGATCTTTTAAATTGTCATGCTTGACATCCATCTGACCATCAAATCTTATGTTGCAGAGGCTAGTAGTAGCAATAGCCATCCTCTTGGATGCAGCTGAGATATAAATTCATGTGCCTGGATAGAAAGGTGCAGAAAAACAACACCAATATTATGCTTATTTGTTCTCTTTTGCTATCGGAGGAAAACAGAGAAGTTTTAATAATTACTTTCTGCTTTTGGAGGTTTAATCATAAGTTTATAAGTGCTTGACCTAATGGTTTGGACTGAAAATGAATGGTGGATTGTTTTTTCTTTAATTTGGTTGTAATTTGTAAAGCTTTTGGTTCTACAGCTGATCCTGTGATCCATATAAGAAAACCTGATAGCTCCTTGCATATTGGGGACATCCCCACTGTAATGAGAAATTTTAAGTGCTGTACTTAGTTCTTTATCAACTCATGGTCAATAGTAGATCCTCATTTACCAAGGATTCCTATTTCAGGGCCATCTTTGATGTTATTTCAAGTTATATAGAAGTTCAGCTTCATTGAAGAATATTTTCTTCAGCATAATATTAGAGATATATTCTCTATAAGCAGATCAATAAGGAGCATCATATTATCTCTCATTTTGAGGTCAATCATAATCTGTCTATTGGTTGAATAATAAGTTCGATATCAGCTGTCTTTTTCACTTTGCACTTTGTTTACATGATTTCTAGTTTTAGGTTGCTTTTGGTTTCAAATAATGTAGATCTTTGCACTTTTCTAATATATGCTCTTGTTTGTGATAGAGATGTTGTTTCTGGTCTCGCACATTTGCATGAACTGGGAATCATACATCGGGATTTAAAGCCTCAAAATGTGTTAATAAGCACTGATAGGTCCCTCAATGCAAAACTTTCTGATATGGGTATCAGCAAACGCCTTCTTGAGGACATGTCTTCCTTAAGCCGTCATGCTACTGGTGAGGATACATCAACCATTCTAGTCTATGTAACATCCAAAATGTCTCTTTATGATGCATCCTATCTTGAAATTCGAATGAATTAAGTTCAAATTTTTGATGAGGTGTTGTAGGGTATGGTAGCTCCGGCTGGCAAGCACCCGAGCAGCTTCTCCATGGGCGTCAGACTCGTGCAGTGGACTTATTCAGTTTGGGGTGCATTCTTTTCTATTGTATTACAAAAGGCAAACATCCATTTGGAAATTATTTTGAAAGGGATTCGAACATTATCAACAATCGCGTCGACCTCTTTTTGGTGGATCATATACCAGAAGTTGTACATCTTCTTTCTCACCTTTTAGACCCTGACCCGAAAATGAGGTGAGAAGACCTTTCTATGCTTTCAGAAGTTTAAATTATCATTTTACCCTTTGATCTTGCTTTGCTTATGTCTCTCAATTCTTGTCAGGCCAAATGCAATAGAAGTACTGCATCACCCTTTCTTCTGGAGTTCTGAAATGCGACTTTCATTTCTTCGAGACACAAGTGACAGGATTGAATTAGAAGATAGGGAAATAAATCCGAACTTATGGAAGCTATAGAAAATGCTACATCAGTGGCATTTGGTGGGAAATGGAATGAAAAATTGGATGCTGCATTTATCACAGACATGGGTCGTTATAGAAAATATAAATTTGACTGCATGCGTGATCTTCTTCGAGTAATAAGAAACAAGTTTAATCATTATAGAGAACTTCCAAAAGAGCTTCAGGTTTGCCTTATCATATTGCAATAATGTTTTTTTCTTCTTAAACTTCCATGCAAATGCTACTTTCAGTAGAAATCTGATTTTCAATTGGATTGGAATATTGGACAAGTTCGTATTCACCAACTGCAGATGTGCCCTATTTAATTCCGTCTTATTTCAATGGTCATTTTATGAAGCATTTTTCTTCTGTAAAAATGATTTGTTTACAACCACCTACATCCTTTTGGCCTTTGGACAAAAAATTGTATTGTGAAGCAAAACATTATTTGTTTGCTCTCCTATGTCACATTAAAGATACCTTAGTTCTTTGATACAAGATAAATATGGCTTGTGGTCACTTGAAAGTCAGACTTGCTTATCCACTATTTCTTATACGGAATGCTAGTCTTTGAAGATTTCTAGAACTGGAAAGGCTAAGTAGTTTAGGTTATGAGAGATTTTATTTTTTGTTGGAGCTTCATTTTATGAGTCATATTTCAAGGCTGCTTTGATCTTTCTTGGTCTATTTTATTTTGTAGAAATATTTGTAAGTTCTGGTGCATGACATTTGCTTATGTTTTTCTTTTTTCATTATCACTTCAATCAAAAGATTATGAAGCGAGTGCTTGCAAGATATGCCAAAACTTTGACAATAATTTTCAAATAATTAAGGGCTAAATGAATATAAAGATAAAACAGAAAATTTACTGTGGTACCCATATAGTCATTTATGTAATAATGAACATCAATGAGGCACCAAAACAATCAATAAGAGCAAGGCCACTGATAAAAGATGACACCTTAATCTCTCATTTCTCTTTAAACATCATTAATCTCCCATTCATGGAGTATCTTGTAAAAGAACTGAGCTCCTGCTTGGAATTATCTTTAGAATCATTTTCTGGATATAAGTTTGTGAAAGAATCAAGAATCATTTAATAATTGATTTTTTTTTAATTCTTTTTTTTTAGTTGACTTGTTCCTTTCGCCACCTTGATAAACTACAATTATCATAGTCGTTGTTTCTAGGTGCTGGTTGTGTCAGTCTGTGCTGGCCAGCCCATACTATGTCAGGGCAGCATTTGCACTGGGTTGGCATGTCTACTGTTAATTTTTCTAATTTGGAATAATTAGGTCTTTTTTTTCCTGATTTGCTTTGCTTCAGTGGAGCATGTGGCTATTCGCTCTGTGCTAGCTGCATCGGAACCCATTGCCTTCCCAATGAAGTTAACTTTAGGAAGGAGGGATGCTTATTATTAAGCCTAAAATATTAGGAGATTTACATTGATGCTTGCAGTCTAAGCTCATGCAACCAATTGGCATGGAATGAATCTAAATGGGAAGATGAGAAGGTTTGATTTAACAAGATTTTAAAGAAAGATAAGAACTTCTTTTTGTATTTTCTGTTGTTTATTCATCTTTTCATGCTCACTATGTTTCTCTTGAAAATCATTATATTAGGACAAGTATTAAGGAAAATTCTCTCTCTTATTATTGGTTTTTAATATTCTGATTAAAAATTTTGCTACATCTTGCAAATGCAAAAGTAAGAATACGAGGAAAGAAAAGCACTCCAAGATGTTGAACCAAGATAAATTGTCTCGGTACTAGGCCCCATACTGGTGTCATGTCACTATATAGATACGCTCAATATAGGAGCCAATTCAGTATACCAAATGTCAATACACCCTACATACCACCAGTACCAAATCAATATGGTACGGTAAGCCCTATATTGCCCACTGCGGTACAGTATGGTGTACCTAGATGAACCAATTGATATAAGGGAAAAGAGGCTTGATTTGTGTGTTTAGCTTGTAAAAGAGAAGTAAGGAAATTTATGTAAATGTTGGTGAGTACTTTTGAACATTTTATTGATAAAGAATTTACCAATCAACAGAAAGAAGAAGCATGGATCTTTAAGATTGATAAGATTCTTGTTAATGATTATGGTGATAAGATTCTTGTTAATGATTATAGTTCTAACCACTTTTGTTGAGTATGCAAAACTTGTCTCTTATGCAACTTAGTGATTCAACATGGGTTCCTTGTCCTTTCTTTTACAATTGCCATTGTCCCTACTATTTTGTTGTTAGAGATATAGGCTATGAGAATCATGTCTCCAAACTTCTTGGAGCAAGCCATGACATGCTATAATATGATGGATTTACAAATGACCTATGTAGCTTTTGTTTGTTTGCTGAGATGTTTAATTGCTGGTTGGTATGTTTTACTCATCATCTAGATCTTGGTGTGAAAGCATAAAAGTCATCACTGCAATTAATCAAACAGCATTTAAAAGCCTTAGCATCAGCTATTATAAATTACATAACATGAATGAAATAGTTTTCCATTTTTAGGGAATGGTTGGGTGCACCACTGGTTCAAATTGGTGCACACAATAGGAACTAACCCACCAAGAAGGATCCAGTAACAAAAGTTGTGGCAACAATCTAAAATGTGACACAAGCAGATGACGAAAGACTAACTTCTTGACCAACATTTCAAATACTGATAGCTGGCACAATGTTGTCGAAAAGTTAGAGCAGAGGCAGCAAACAAGGGAATTTGACCCTAACCTGTTCATGTAGTAGAATGGAGAGCGATGAAATTTCACTTTATTGGGTCTTGAGGGTATATTTATTTGGATGGGATAAGAAAATGCGAAAGAAGTGCCTACACCACTGACATTGACAAGAGCTCTTGGATCATTGGAAATGCATGTGACAAGCTAAGGCTATAAAATCAGCTGCGTAGGCCCTCCAACAGTCACTTAAGGCACTATCTAGATGCTGGTTATGTGATCGTTATGGGTGGCTGAGCAGTTTAACCAGCCAAACAAGAGCCCATCAATACCTCAAAAAGCTGTTTAAGCCAGTTAATTTATTTCATCAAGGAAGGTGAAATCAAGTTAAACTACTGAGGCTCTCTCTCTCTCTCTACTTTTCACTTTTTGAGAAACTTATCTCACTAACCCTCAGAATGTCAACCAAACAGTGAATATTTCTAACCCATGGCTATCTGATCAGGGAGTAGTTACCAATGGTTTAATTTATTTAGCATGTGGTTAAGTATTTGGTACGGAACTTATTACCAATGGTTAACTTATTTCCCCTTGGTTAAGTATTCGGTGTCAAAACTCAGCCTAAATATCTATACAGTGATTTCCCATTTGTGGTTAAATGTTTAACAGCTGATTTATTTGCCAAGCTGCTTAGATAGTTGTCCCGCATTTGTTTCAAAAAATTTCCATGTGCAACGTTAAAATGTATATGTGATTATTTGTTTGTTGTGAGAACAAAATATCCTATGTAGTACTGCACCTGATTTAAAAAATATAACATGTTCATATCTTATTTAGTTTGTTCAAACGTAATGCATGAAATAGTCCATTACATGTAAATGGATCTGTGTTTGCTTAGATTAGGAAGAAGTAATGATTCACTTGCAAAGCAATCTTAGCATTTATGTTCTTGCAATAAGCAAGGAACTGTAATAACCTCATTGATAGGGCAAGCGTTCATTAACAATCACAATTTCTAATGTTTTTTTTTTTTTCTACTTTTTTTGTACTCTTTATTTCCAACGATCACAATAATTTCAGTTTCTTTCCATTTTTGCTTGTCTTCTTCAACTACTAGGTTTGCACCACTACCAATATTTTGCATATTCATACCTGGTGACATTTATCTACTTTGGTTTACTTCTAGAGTTGGTAACAAGGTTAACCAGTATTGATTAATAAATAAATTACAATTGGGTAAGTTGTTGCTTTTAATGGCTTATATTTGCATGTAGAGCCCTTTTAATTGCCCAACGTGGGAAGTGTTGTTTAGATGCGATTACATACATGTGACCATAATTACAGTATTGGCAGCTATTTATTAATCGTATGTTATCTTGGGTACATTTGCAATAAATTAAAGATATTGTTTGGCTAGATATAATTAGGAGATGTAACTCTAATAAGATAATTCTTTATGTTCTATAATCTTATTGCATATAATAATATAGCATTTCTCAGTATTATTAGAAAACGTTATTTATAATAATTATATTAAAGGATAATAATCAATATATTACATTATAAAATAATATAATTTAATATAATAAATATTATTATTATCACTATTATAAGACACAGTATATCTAGAATGTTTTGTTAATATAAGATATTAAACTATTAAGTTATTATAGAGTACATATATTATAACTAGCTTCTGCTAAGGTATAATAGTTGTTTCAATTGTAATCCAAATAATACATTATTGTATTCTTATTATATACTATGTCATGTTAATGTATTATCATGTATTTTGTGCTACTATAATTCTAACCACTATATACAATATTTAATATATGATATTGTCCTAAATTAGTAATACAGTACATTATAATACCAATGATTATATCATTGTAATATAATTAATATTATAGCAGTAGACTATAATATTAGTATCACTTAATAGAGTATCTAATAAATTTTAGCATACCACTATAGCATGCATTATAAATAATGTTAGAATATAATATTTAACGCAACAAGATGATTATAATTGGTATATCACCTTGCAACATTATTAAAGCATAATCATGTTACATTATAATGTTACTAAGCAAGGATCCTGGTCTCAGCGCATCTCAATGATACCATACTAGTCTGATGAGATAATGGGACCTGAGATGCTCTTAAGACATCTGTCCTCTTATGGATTGGGATGTATTAGCATGGTTGGTTTGGGTCAATACCAGCTAGTTTACTGATTGATTTTGTTAGTATAGACTTGGTCCTCTACAGACTAGGCCCTCATGTTGGTGATGCAAATAAGGGTGTTGAGGTCCTGGTACATGAAGAAGAGTTGGGCGTTAGGAGCATTGGTGGGTATGTGAGCTTGTTGAGGGTGGGGAATAGATGGTGTTGTCAATGGTGAGGATCTTGGGACTCGTTTAGTTCGTGGGAAGAATTTTTCTTCTCAGGAAGTTATTTTCTGAAAATAAGATTTTGATATGTTTGGTTGACCATGGAAAGATGATTTATTATAAAGTAGCTTGTGTTTGGATGAGCATCTATTTTTCTGAGAAAATTGTGTAAAGTACCTATTATATCCTTAGTAGATATAAACCATATATTTTACT
>KE505256.1:130674-141140 GCA_000441515.1 Elaeis oleifera
AATATTATAATAATATTAAAATATAATAAATATTAATATTATATTTATATAAATATTAGAATAATATTAAAAGAGTATTTTAAGAAGAAAAAAGTACTAGCACTTTTCATGTCACGGGAAGTGCCAAAACCCACCTCCCCCATGGGTTTTCACTTCCCATGAAATGTGGGAAGTGACTTCTCATAGGAAGTGCTTTTTTCACTCTCTCTCCTCTTAAAACTCCAACCAAATAGGAGGCTCTTTCTTCACTTTTCAAGAAGTACCTCTTCCCCCTCCACTTTCCGTCAACCAAACGAGTCCTTGGTGTTATTACTGACATAGGTGAGTAGGTTGTCTAGGGCAGTGCTGGATGTGGTTTCAAAATTGATGAGGTTGAAGAGGGTGGCAAGTGACATGGGTTCATCCAGGAGGCAGAGTTCTCACACTTGATCTTGCAGGATTGGGTGGAAGGACTTGCTAGAGTCTGTCTCAAAGGAGGCCAAGTGTTCTCCAGGAGTGGCAAAGGTGGCTTGGGCTAGGAGAGGAGTCTTTTGAGAGTGCATGGGAAATAGGAGGTTCATTGGGGATGGAAGGTGTTGTCATGGGGCATCGAGTTTGGGTGTGGGACACGAGCAGAGTTGAGAGTGACATGTGAGATTTGGGAGGATATGCAATGTTTGCTCCCTCTCTTTACATTTCTTTTTTATTTCTTTAGTAGGAGATTATCCCAGTTTTTCATTGAGACAGCACCCCTTTTTGGAAGTTTAGATGGGGGCGTTTTGGGTACTGTCTTGGCCTGGGCCTGGACCAATATGCGTGCAAGCACCATGATTAAGTTTTTTTTCTTTCAAGAAAGGAGGGGACCCACCCATATTATAATTACCTAGGTCCAAATTCTCAAGGATGCACCACTCAGGATTCTAACCAAGAACCTCCTGTTCGAAATGTAGCAATATTACCACTGAGGTAATCCTCAGCTCATGGAATTCAACTTCATGCTTCTCATTCTGCGTTATTTAATACTATGATAATTCTATTATGTTAAATTGTATAACACATTAACAAATTATCAGATATGTCATAGTATTTTATATTAAGGTTTATGTTATAACAATTATATCTTTGTAATTTTATTATCACATTAGGTTGACTATTTTTCATAATATTATTATTTTGTGCAATTTAATTTTATTTATAACTTCTTATTATAATATTGTAATACTAAAATGAACTAATTGCCATTAATAAAGACTTCGGACATGAAAACATGGAGACAAAGTGCTCATTTCTGAATAAGAAAAAGAATGGATCTACATGTCCCAAATGAATTGGGCTTAGTCAAGAAAAGCCTTTTTCTCTGGAAGATTATATTATGTTTGTTATTTCATTGTCCCATAATGATATTATAATCCTATGCCCTGTGCCTTATTACTGATTTTTGACCTATGGTCATTGACCATAGTTCAAAGTATGTAGTTGCACTTACATGTTGGATATTGAACTACATGCAACTAAGCAATCTGCAGTATTTTTGCACTACTTGTAAATGGCATAGGTTCAATTACATGCAACTAAACATGCCCTTAAATAATCTGTTAGATTTGGCAGTTACTTTTATGTAAATAACTTTTGGAATTGTGTCATTACTTCAGCTGCTTAGCATTTAATCATCTATTTGTATAAATAGAACCATTTAGGTCCTGAACGGCTGGAAGCATCTAATGATTATTCAACCAATTTGAGAAGGAAAACGTAGTTACTGCTAAAAACGTGCAGTCGAAATGGTGTTCCTCTTTACTGGGAAAGGTGGAATAGTTCAAGAAGTTAATGAACCATCAAATGGCAAATGCAAGAGTATAAAATAGTGCTATATAACTGTAAAATAGTGCAACTAAGTAATGATATATTTTAATTGTTGGATGGTCTAGACGGTCTTTTTCTCAACAACCAACTTTTAATTATACCTTCCGATTGGCAGTCTACCATCCCTTATGTTAGGGATATCAAATTTCAGAAGCTAGAGGAATGTGGTCTGGAGTTGCTAATTGAAAAGTTTTTGCGGGTTGTATTGTGCTTAGGGATGATTTTGTGTAAAGGTCCTGATCATGGTTTGGGCAAGGTGATCTCTATGGGTCTATGGTTGATTCACAACATGACTTCAGTAAGGAAGATGGCATTTAGCTCCTTGGTGATGTTGTTACTAGGGGTTGAGGCTTATTGGGGAATTTGCTGTAGGAATTAAGAAATGGTATACTTTGTAGCGATGGTGTAGGCTTGAGTACGGTGGAATGTGGGTGAGAGAAAGGAGGTTGTCCAAGTTCTTAGCTGGGGTTCTCTTACAGATGTTCACAGGTAAGGAGAGACCTTTGTATTGAAAAATTGAGTTGGTAGAAAGTTTAATAGCAAGGATTTGCTGGAAACAGATTTTGGAAGCTCTATTTAGGATAAGGAATTTTGTTAAAAAGACGTTAAATGTGCCGGGAGTGTGAAGTGGCTCTTCCTACACCACCACGTTTGCACAGGCACTTCAGCAATGCAGACTTAAAGGCTTAGCATGGATGCAAGTGTTCCATGTCCTCAATTTTTTGATACTTTGATCTTTAGATAATCCAGCAATGCGAATATGCGATACTCCAATACAATGTATAAAAAATAAAAAAAATTAAAATATTGTTATTCTGATAATTATCATAAGGTGACTACTTTATAGCACTTCTAATTAAAGAATATTGAAAACCTACATCTGTTCCATGATGACATTACATTACTAGAATTGTAGGTGTAGACATGATCTATTTAGCATGGATTCATTCCTTATTTTGCTAATGGATCCAGATCATCCATTCATGCTGATTCTCAGGACTGTCTAACTTGAGTTTGAATATCATCTTGTTGAATCTTGAGTGGCTGCAAGTTTGGAACCACCATCATCAATCTGGTTTGATTTATGTTTGGATCTCAACCATCTGATCAATATATTTTGTTTGATAGTGTATTAAACTAATAACTGATTTCCTGGCAGATATCAAGCAAGTAGATTTGAATTCCCAATTTTGTTTCTAAGCAAGCCTGTGATCCTTACTGATAGTGTTTGCTTGAATGAGGGTATAAGGTTAAGTACAAGGGGTTGCAGAGGAAAGAATTAGATTGAAAAAGGATGTTTCTCGTATCGCACTTGTTAGATTTATTCTCAGTGAAATAAATGAGTTGGGACTGAATTGTAGAACCGAGGCAGTCTCAGGTTGGACATGGCTCAATGAAACCTTTATCTTACCTGACTTTATATCTTTAAATCTTTCTTCATGGGGCTTTCTAGATGTTTGTGGTCTGGAACAACAACATGCAAGAACATGAGAATTTTTTCGACCCAGTGAAAAGCAATAGGAAAGAGAAGCAGGTCATCATTCCATCCAAGCTTAATGATACGAGTTCCATTCTCTCTTTTGTGAGGGACACTCATAAAATTCTTTCATTGTTATGTCTCATACTTCTAAAGAGTGTTATTAAAGTTTGACGCTTTCCTAGCAAAGACATGCATTAATATTGTGCTTGTCATCCTGAACTTTTACTTTCTTTTTATGCAATCTGAATTCCTCGTGCTACAGGAATACTCGGGCCAGTACCTGAAGGATTTGATCGGTACTTCTCAAGTCGATTCCCAAATCTGCTGATTGAAGTATACAAAGTGGTTTGCACATACTGCAGGGAAGAGGACTCCTTCCACAAATATTTTAAGAGCAGTCTGATATAAATTTATACGTTGTGTTGTATAATCTTGTTCGATTACCTCCATCTACACAGTCTGGTCGGTAATCTTTGTAAAGTTAACTATATGTTGTAATGCTAATCCTAAATGATGCCGCAATATACTTGACATATGAAAGGGTATATTCCCATTATTTGTTCTCTTGAAAATTCCTTCCATGACTTGCAGATTGTGGTGTCACCTGGTAATAACTGGACTTTTCTGGCTGCGCTTCTGTGGTTGATTAAAGCAGTCATCATTGTGTTTCTGCTGTTTGTGGTTGGGCTGGACCATCTTCCAGTGTTATTCCATTCGTCAAAAGACAGCAGTTCTGTAGCTGGACTGGATTACGGTAGTTCTTTGCTGCTTTTCCCCCTTCAACTGCAGGTTCATCCAACTGACTTAGTTGTCCAATGTCAGTCAAGGATTAGGGTTATCAATTGAGAAACTGGAGTTTTTAGCTCAATAAGGGATCGTTAAAGTAAATGCAACTACTTCAAGTAACTTGCTTCATCTCAGATGAAGCATTCCACCTATCTAATGAACAATCTGTTGATTTACCGCTTATACGCATGTGTCACCAGGTCGAAAACAATTCCATGCCCAATGTGGAGAGAGGGATTTCGTTAATTCAAACCGGACCATACCACCAAAAGACAACATTAACTTTAGTATGCATTACAAACTGCAAATGCCCAACGATCATTCAATATTTTTGTGAAGTGGCAGCAAACATACTGTCATCATCAGTTCATACAAACACCTTGCTTCTCATTCAGACGATCAAATGAAATTTCAGTGCAAGGGGGGATTGATAGCAAACCAGTCTGATGTAAGAATAACATGATTGCTCCATCTACCGGCATGCACCAAAATTATGAGCATTAAAATCAGGATTCCTATCAGAGATGTTCAAACGGTTAATCAGCCCAAATTCTGAATTTCCAATTGCAGATATGCTGTCAACAGTAATTGCTATCATGTTCAACAGATAACCACATCACAGGCCATGAGGAACCGATCAAATCTAGAATCTGCAGCCGTCTTGCTGTTCTGCAGGTTGAATGCAAACCTTCACAAGCAAAGAATTAATCTGAATATTCCTGTTTTGAGGAGCAATGCAAGATATTCTGCTGTCAACTTGTCAAGGTCTCGCAGAAAAGGCATGTTGAGACCCATGGAAAAGACTTGACAATTTTGGTCTCCAAATTATTTGATCATTACCAACCAGGAGAGCACCAGGGTTGCCCACTGCAGTTGAGGAACAACTATGGCTGCAACAACAACTTACAAGATATCATTGGATTAGATAAGCTGTGGTTTTCTAACTACAATACATGTAAACTCAAGATGATCAGCAAACATTAGAAATCCTATTTCATTTAGTTCAGCATAAGCCAGCATACTCAATAAAACAAGAAATTCAGGTTAGATGGTGAAATCGGAGGGACAAATGTTTCATGAACACACTGTGCTATGTTAGCTGTGCGGTAAGAAAACTCTGCAGAAATAGCAGCGACCTTCCAATAGTGGGGCCAACCGTCTCAATGTATACCTTTTAGTAGATATACCCATCCACATTCACTCCAAATGACCAAGAAAGACACAAAAGAAACGCGAGATTAAAAGGAAGATGTATGTATCAAAGGATATAGTCAACGTTGCGAAAGAAGATCTATCGTTCTTTCGTGTGACCTTAGGCTAGGCTTTTCTGCAACCCCTGGTGCCAAGTGTGTCGTCGAGCTAGGATTGTCGAATAACTCTCGGCATCAAGAATGATATGTGAGTATGGGCAACATGGTAGCGATCCAAGCACGCAACGCACTGCTCTCTATGGTGCAAAAGATGCACGATAGCGGATCCGATCTACATTGGATTCATGGAGGCTAATGATTCTCAATCCCCAGGTCAAAGGCTTTTGGGCCTATCCCTCTATGCTAACTTGAGAGGTGTGTGACTATAATTATAGCCTTGTTATACTAAGTGTCAAACTTGATTTGTCAAAACCAATATATCTTGGTACAAAGGTTGCGGCAAATAATTCTACCATATGGCACGAATTCATTTACGAGGGCCTTCTTGATGTTTGTTACTGCTATGGGAAATAGGGGTGATTATGGATGTCTGTGGTTGTTCGGAGGTAGGGGAACTAGCTACATCTAAGCTCCTACGGGTCCTTGGATTAAGGCATCAAGGGTCCCTGTTGTGGCTTCAACATCTTAGTCTACCGACAAATGTAGATCCCCAACGCCACCCTTTGAGGATTCTCCTCATTCCTCAAATTGGACTCAATCCAAAAGACCGTTAAGGAAGAAGTCTCCTCCCTCTCCCGGATCGGCTCATATCGGGCCAGCTGTTGCATCTGATTCCAGATTTGGTCCTCTTGCCACTGTAGAGCAGCAAGATTCTCAACCTATGGATGTTGCTGTCAAATCTTCCGGTGCATCCCAAAAAGAGAAACATAACTCCTAAATCCCCGGGATCAGAGTCCCCTTGATACAAGGTTGTTATCCTAGAAGAATCTAAAATCTTTGCAACCGGAGCAACAATCCAAATCTTTAACTCTAATCTCTAGATCTTTGGCCTCAAATTGCAAGAAGGTGGTTTGGAGAGTGGTCTCGTCTAGCTCCAAAATCTCATCCTCCTTTAAGGTTATCCTCTTCTACTCCTACTGAAGCCAAAGGCCCTCCACATGATCCAGGTACTTTTGCTTTTGCCTTTGCTCATCAAGCTTGCTTACTTGATCTCCGTCATCAATTGGTTGTGCCTCCTGCTGAAGATAGATCCTCAACTCTTAATGCTCCTCATGTGGTAGATGTATTTGGGCATCTAAATGATGGCTTGTCTCACAGGAAGCTGTTGTGTCATCCAATAGGAAGTGGGAGAATGCAACTTCTCCTTTTCCATCTTCTCCTTCTAAATGAATATCCTCTTTTGGAATTATAGAGGTGTGGCTAAACCCTTTTCGCTAAATATGCAAAGTATTAATTAGCCAATATGACCCTATGATTTATGCTTTTGTTGAGACCAGGCTTTCTTTTCAGGACTTGCCATGCATCAATCGTATTTCGGGTCCCCTTGGGATCTATATATGGTGCCATCCATAGGGCTCTCAGGAGGTATTATTATTGCTTGACGAAAGGCGTTGGTTCAGATTACTTTCTTTCTGGTTGATGGGCAAGTCTGCTTTGGTCTTATCACCCCACCCAAGGCCTCTCATGGATCATTGCTATAGATTATGCTAATACTAGTGGAGTTCAAAGACGGATTATGTGGGACTCAATTTCTAAAGCCATTCAAGTTCATCTCCCACTTTTCTTATTGGTAATTTTAATGTCATCCTTCTACTGATGATAAGAAAGGAGGCAAACTTTTTATAGCTGATTGAGACATCAGGGAATTTAAATCTTTCATATGCAGCACTAGCCTCATCGACCTTAGCTTCAAGGGGCCGAAATATACCTGGTATAATAACCAACTTGGTTTGGCTAGAATTTGGGAAAGGCTTGATCGGGTGTTTGCAACTGACACTTGGTATGATCTTTTTCTGGAGTCTTAGGTAGCTCACTTGGCTAGATTTGTTTCTGTCCATTATTCTCTTCTTCTAACCATTACTCATAGGAGGCAGCGTTGCAAATCCCCATTCAGATTTAAAAGATTTTGGCTCCTTTGTGATACAATTAGGGATATAGTTAAAAATGCCTGGCACTCCGAATACAATGGTTCTCCCATGGACTGTCTCTCTTTGTTGTTAGATAATGTTAGAAAGCAAGTTCGCCCTTAGAACAAAAAAAGATTGGCAATATTTTCTACATGGTAGATCACATCTATTCCCATATCCTTTCTCTCCAAGAGCTTGAGGCCAAACAAGATGGTTTGCCTCCAAACAAACATCTTCTTTATTATCATATTTGTGGGCCTTTCACAAAAACTTATGCATGCAAGCGATTTTCTGGAGGTAAAAATCCAGAGTCTTTTGGTTAAAAGACGGTGATGCAAACACCCGCTATTTCTATTGATCCACTATTTTAAGACATTATCAAAACCTGATTTTATATCTTTAGTCTGATACTAAAATATGGCTAGAAGCTGAGGAAGATATTTGTATCTTACTCCATTTTAAAGATTGGTGGGGTCTCAATATGCAATCTAAAGAGTTAGAGATTCCTCACATGGCTCATTCTCTCACAATTCTTCATAATAAAACCTTAACTTCTAAAATTACTCCAGCTGAAATTGAGAATGCTGTGTTTTCTCTTCATCCGAATAAGGCCCCATGATCCGATGGGTTCTAGCCCTTCTTCTTTCTGGCCTTTTAGGATCTTACCAAAATTGATGTTATTGTGACTATTTTATATTTTTTTCTAGACTTCCACAATGCTAGTTGTATGGAACAAACTTACATAGCTCTTCTCTCAAAAATTTCTAGTCCTTTGGCTGCTAAGGACTTCCAGCCTATTAGCCTTTGCAACACTATATACAAAATTACAGCTAAAATTCTTGCAATCTGTTTGTCTAAGGTCATACATCACCTAATTTCTTCTTCCCGGGCTACGTTTATTCAAGGTCGGAGCATTATTGATAATACCTTACTGGTATAAGAAATTATGCACTCTCTGCATTTCGCATCTTCTAAATGCAGCCTTATGCTTCTCAAGCTTGATATGGAGAAAGCTTTTGACAGAGTTCAGTGGGATATTTTGAGTAAGCTCTTTAAGACTTTCCATTTTTATAACAAGTTTATTCATGGGTACTTGCTTGCATCACTCATCTTCAATTTGCTCTTCTAATAAATAGCTCTGTGACACAATTGTTATCTTCTACGTGTGGGCTTTGGCAAGATTATCCCCTTTCATCTTATCTATTCATTCTCAATTATGACTTATTTTCTTCATACATGCATAGTGCTATCAAACTAAATTACTTTGGGCATTTCAACCAAGACCTCAAGATCCTATAATTTCTCATATTTTCTATGCCGACGACTGTCTCCTGGATACAAGGGCTACTGTCAGTGATGCTATCACCTTGAAATCCATCATTGATGCTTATTGCTTTGCTTCTGGGCAAGCCATCAACTTATTTAAATCTTATATTCTTTTCAATCCATCTATTGCTTCCTCTATCAAAGAACAGATTTTTCACCCTTTTTAGGTGGTAGCCAAAAGAAGGGTTTGGAACTATTAGGTGTTCCTTTACCCGGCTCTTCCCCATCCCCATCTAATTTTTCTACCTCACAAGAAATTGGAGAGCAAAATTGCTAGATGGAAATAGAAAGCTCTCTCTTTGTTGGTAGAACCACTCTTCTCCGCTCGGTGCTGGCTTCCATTCCTCTCTACACCATGGCCTCCATTCATATGCCTATTTTGGTTCTTAATTCTTGGAAAGGAATTCTATGCCTTCTTGTGGGGTCATACTTCCAACAGACAAGGTCTTCATCTTCTCTCTTGGAGTAAGATCTATAATCCTAAAAGCAAAGATGGTCTCGATTTGCAATCCTTGCGCATCAGACAATTGGCCTTAGTAGAAAAAATTGCTATCAATCTCATCCTCCATCCAAATTCATGATGGGTCCAATTGGTTTATTCAAAATACAAAATTGAAGGAACGTGGATGGGCTATCATGGACCTCATCAATTTTCTATTAATTGGACCAAAATCAGAATTATTGTGGCCTAATTGCAACAAAGCTTAATTTGGATGTTGGCACCAGCACCTTTGTTAATGTGTATCATGATCCTTGGCTCTCCAACGTGCCCATATCTAGATCCCTTATCTTTGTGAATGAAGAAATTGATTTGTCTTCCTTTCAAGCTGCTGATTTCATAACTCCAACTCGCAAATGGGATGTACATGCCCTTGCAACTTGCTTTAATGCTGATATGATGTTTGTCATTATGCAAATAGCTATTCCTTGCATCCATGGCGTGATTAGCTTATTTGGGTCCATACAGATTCTCCAAGGATCACTGTATCATCTCAATAGTCTCCACACAAGACCTTAACCACCAACCTCAACATTTCAATGGATTTGGAAGCTTTCAATTCAGATGAGGGTGAAATGCTTTCTCTAAAAATTGATGTGGGATTATTTGCCTTACAAATTTGCACTTAATAAAAGGGGCATTCTCCATGATAATATGGCTTGTTGTAACCTTTCTATTGATGTGGTGGAAGATCTTAACATGTCATTATATTATGTCCTTTATTAAGTAAGTTAGACATATCTGTTGGTGAACGTAGGCGATTCATGCAGGTATTTCAAAATTTTTTGAATAAATTACAGCGGAAGACAATTAGATTAATCAAATTAATCTAACATACATATGATCTAATCATCAAATCAACCTACTTTAGGATCTATAACATGATATGTTGCATATAAAATTTGAAATAACCATATGATAAAATCTGCATGCATGGATGTAAGCAATAGATCACATCTACTTTTATCTGAGTTCAAAACTCGATATCTGAGCACAGATCGATGATCACCACTGCTGAGAGATATGTTGAAGAAGATCCTTACTAGTTGTTCATAACTGCACACACGTCTGGCCTCTATGAAAATTCACTCGAAGCTTCGATCTGATCGATCTTCTTGGGAGTGCTAGCTCGCACGAAGATTTTTTTCTTGACTGATCTAGATCCTTTCTTTAAATCTTTGAAATATTTTAGAGGATAAAGATGGACTTCTGGAAGAGATGAAGAGGTGGAAGAAAGATGAAGAGAAAATAATTTT
>KE505256.1:199568-209620 GCA_000441515.1 Elaeis oleifera
GATTTGACTCGAGCTAACTTATTAACCCATGAATTATAAAATTGATGCCTTAGATCTTTGATTCTCAAATCTAGATCGCTTAATTCTCAATTAAGTTTTAAGCTGACATGGATTCGGGTTCGATGTTTGAAAATAATTTTCAGTTCTATAAAATATTTTTACAAACAATCATCTAATGATCAAAATCTTAATTTCAGATCTAAGATACATTATTTTAGATCTAAATAAATTTAAATTTTTTTATTGTTCATCATCATGAAAAAGATCGCATGCACCTCTACACACCATAAGAGATCCCATCGAATGGATAAATAGGACTGCAAAACTCTGATTTCTCCTATGATCAGACGGCTATGAGGATCTATCCAATCAGATTACTATACTATCCAGATTCTAAATTAATTATTTAGATCTAATCTAAATAATTAAAATCAAATTAATATCAGATTTATGCAAAAAATTCATGTCATAAGAAACCAAAGCTCTGATATCATTGTTGGGAAATAGACAGTTCAAAGCATATATTTTTAAATTTTTTATAGCGAAAGCAATAGATTAAACTATTTAATCTCCTACACATGCTTTATATCAGATCTAAACTATCTTCTTAAGATTTTATGACATGAAAATATTACACAAAAAAATCTGATCTGAAAGAAAAAACTGCATCGATCGTATCGATACCCTGAATCAGATCTAATGCTTAGATCTGATCTGATGAGTTCAAACCCATTACCTGATCATGGGTCGATGATCATCATTGTTGATGGATACGGTAGGAGATTCTTTCTGATGCCAAACAGCCGCACAGTGTGTCCGGCCTCTACAGATAGTCCACTCGAAGCCCCGAATAGATCGTCTTTTTCGAGAGTGCTAGCTTGCGATGAAGGATTTGGATGGCTGATAGAGAATCCTTTCTTTAGATCAAATGGACATCTCTAGATCAGAAGAAGAAGCTTTTCTAGGAGGAGATAGTGTGGAAGAAGAAGAACAAAACTCTTTTTATTTTCTCTCTCACAAAATAGGAACTAGGAAACCCTAGAAGTCCCACCCAAGATCTCACGCCCCAAAGAGGATCTTCTTCCTCTTTTTCTCGCGCATGGACGCCTACCCCACTCTTTCATATTTCTCACACTCTCTCTAAGGTTCTCTCACACCAAATCTGATCTTAATTGGTGCACAAAAAATCAGCCCTTCTAAAAGTGGCATCCCATGGAGAGTTTGGATAATTTGGTTCAGCTTCAAACTGGCTTTGATCTTATCATGAATTCAAATCAAATTTGAATTTTTTTTGAACTAAATTTAATCCACATCTAAAGAACTCATAAAAGAGAGTGACACAACTTAGATTGGTGGAAAAAATATCACGCAAAAATTTATTTTGTGCATGAGAAGAGAAGTAGTTGGCGGCTTGGAGGAGACCCACAAAACTTAGACTCTTGGTTTAAGTTTGATTTCAAACCAATTTGAACTCAAACTCAATCCAATGAAACTCTAATCCAAAGAGGATCAGAAGAAAGCATCACATACCTTTGGGTGCAAAAAATTCCATGCGAAAACTCCTTTCACGTATGAAGAAGGATAGGCGTAGTGAAAGGTGGCGCAAGGGGTGTTCTCATCCCATTTGAATTCGTTCTTGTGTTCTTGTCTAATTAGATTCTTGACCCAACCAATATAGATTAGACCCAATTAGATTATCTAATCTAATTAGGAAATAAATGGTTTCGATTAAATATTAATTAAATTAAAATTAATCGAGCTTGAATCAGAAATCGAACATCCTTAGCGATTAGGTCATCTCATAACCTAATCGAGTCAAACTAAATTGAATCCAATTCAAGTAGATTTAATCCAAACTTCAATGTTCAATTAAATTAAGTTAATTAGCAATCTAATCACTAATCAATCCTCCTTTAATTCATCAATAATTAATAAATTAATTTATTGTAACTTTTGTACAAGATTAATCATCAATCGAATTAACGGTTAAATCTTAGAACGATTCTCAATCATTAATCAACCACATGATCAGTCGGAAACTTCTTTTGAATGTGACCCTATAGGTTCGAACCTAAGCCAGTAGTATAGGAATGAACTTTCTATACCAATCAAAATGACCATCTAGCAATGGTACCCGATGTCCGGATAGGTCGACAGATTGCAAAGTATCATTCATGAACCTATTGGCATATGATTATCGTATAATTCATCCATTTGACCCTAATGCTCAAAGTGATGTGGAGTTTAACTGTCAACCCTGGATTTGTCAACCACATTGTGTCTCAATCTTTCAAATCCAGCACATGGATTACGTTGGTCAAGGTTTTACTAAACTGAAACACACTGATGCATTAACTCCTACTTATTCGGATGGATCAATTCCATCTTGACTCACATACCAACTTCACAAGTACTTGACTATACTTAGAAATCTTTCATCACTGAATTAAAATTCAGGTGGTCCGGTATCAAAGCACAGTGAGTTGCTTGCAAGTCACCGTGATGATCTCAAGTCGGAGGGACACTTATATCTATATTCTTTGCGAGCTACTCTTGACAGCAGAGTGCACAGTAGTTGGTCACATTCAATGAGATGTACTCCTACATCTCACTTGTATGCATACCAGTGTCTCCACACCACTTGATTGTGAGGACAACCGACGCATATGATACACAACGACTTATACTCGATAAACGCTATCGTCCTAGTAACAGCATATTATTTGGTCATGAACTTAATTTAAGGATTAAACGATATATCCTCCTATATCAATTGGGTTCTAAGGACTTCATCACAATAATTGAAGTTCATTAAGAAGATGTATACTACTTTGTGATAAAAAAATCAAATAATAATTTATTAATTTATCAATTCATATATATTTATACTGTTTAGTACAACCGTCAACAAGCTAACGATTGACTTTAGGACACAATTTCCAACAATCTAGCCCTTCATCCTTTTAAGCACATACAAATGAGGGGCATTCAAGAACAAGTTCCTAAATACAAAGCCTAAACCAACTCTCACCCCATTCAACCATTCTCCTCTCTCTGTCTCTCCATCTCGATATTTCCCTCATTTTTCCACCTATATTCTAGACTTAACGCCGTGTATGACATGTCATCCTAATAGTGTTGACATATCATTTCCGTGTCTCAATTAATGGCAAAGTTAGATGGCGGTTGACGGTAGACCAACATTACAATAATTTATAAAGTACACATATCCGGTTGCAAAAATTAAAAGGATGTGCTAAAATTGAAAAGGAGAAAAGTATAAAATTTTTTAAGCAATTAAGCCTTTATAAAATAAACAACTAGTTCTGTGAACACTTTTTTGCCGGAAAATCTGCAAAGAGAAAAAAAAATAAAATAAAAACTATAGAAAGCTCATAGGAAAGAGAATAGAACAACCATAAAGGAAGAGGATTTCATGCACTTTGATGGGAAAAGACCTACTTTTCTTTCAAAGATATTATTCATACAAATAATTTTAGGCCATCTTTAATAAATTTTGACCTCCCATTTGTTTGTAACAAGTTTTCCCCTAAAATTATTCTAATGAAAGCCAAATATTGGAATAGAAGAATATTACCACGGATCACCTATCATAGAGAAATTATTGGTTAGAACAAACCTACCACGTATATCTTGCACCATCTAATAATAAACCAACACGCCATCTTAAAAAATTAAAAATATACTGTTATCCATACTTGTTTGAAATTTTTAAATGAAAAATTATTTTATTATTTTGAACAAAAAAAATTTACTTTTCTGGATGGTACGCTGGTTTGTTATTAGGTGATGCAAGATATACGATAGACTTGCTCTAATCAATAATTTCTTCCTATCACACCACCACTCCATTCACCAGGCTGATGTGGCAGCCAGGGATTGGTGTATCGCTGACTTCCATTCCTTAACAAAATACCATTTCTTTTTACTTACTTGGCAATTAAACAGAGAGTACAATGCTTTCTAAAAGTTTAAGCAACTAGATATCGAGAAATGGAAAGCCTAAGACAGCCAAAGTAGATTCTTAACGTTACAACTCAAAGCCACTCGAGGCATCACCCAGGAGAAAACCGTTCAGATGTGCAACAGTTACATTGCAACCAGATAACATTATAATATTGAAAAGCCACAAATTTTATAACGCTTAGAATTTTAACAAAAAAAAAAATGAAGACCCCATGATAATTGGTGTGGCATTTCTTACGAAAGAACTGTGAATTTGATTCTCGTATGCAATGTTCCAGTATACAAACAGTTATCATTTCATTTCTATGCATACAAGAGTGGCTGATTACAACAAGAGAAAATTACTTCTCGAAAACAATTTGATCGCATATTTACAGTTACAGGTATGGATGGAGAAACTGAAGAAATTATACGACTAGGGGCTAACAAATCTGTGCTCGTTTTCAATATCAGCACTATTATTTCCTGCCTGCTGCATCTGCTTTCTTTTGGATTTGTTTTTCACATCTTCTTCCTTCTCATCAACAAAAGAGAAGAATGAATAAACGCTGCGCGCAGATCGTGAGCTTCCTTGACCAGAAGAGTCAGTCTCCTCCAGGGGGTAGTGCCGAATAAACTGGCGCAACATGAGGAAGAAGTATATGATGAGAGAAATTGTACATGCCATTCCACATACAAGAAACAGACCCCAGAAGCTTCCAAGATCGAGCCGATCAGACTCCAGATCAGTGCTTGGAGAGCTGCATGCGCTCCTCGTCAGCCATTTGTCATGAATCCTTTGGAGATCCCCATTCTCCGACAGGGTAAGAATGGCAGTTGACAAGTCAACAGCTAAGGAGGAATCTCGTGGGAAAGCCTACAAGGAGAACATAAACAATTAATAACTAGAAATGTAACCTGTCAACGTTACATGAATGGTAAGAGAGCACTATGATAGATTTGGATATGAAATAAACATAAAATCAAACTGAGAGAGAGAGATTAGGGGGAAACTAGAGAAAAGAGAAGATTTTTGGATATAACATATCATTTTCAAAATAAGAATCCATTTTTCACATACAGTTTATGCATAAGAAGAAAACACAGGGTTTGTACCATAGGTTTAACTGCAGCCCTATATCATATGTATGTGCACAGTATCCACCATCATACACAATTCATTATGACCAGCTCTTCTAATGACATAAAATCCCACCATTTTTATTCCTCTTCATTTTTTTCTCTTTGAGAAATAACATCATCCCTTGAAATAATAACTGCTTTTCTAGTCAAGGCTACTTTCATCAAGAAAGGGATATGTCAAATACCTCGAAGAATGATTATGCCTTAGTGTTAAGTGTATGCTTAGTCTTTAGAATGTATGGAATTCCTTGTTTTGCAGTACCTTAACAAGAGCTTTGGAGACAACTAAAGAACATTATGTAGAGATAAGTGAGAATGAATCATATACTTTGCATACATTGTAGAGTTTTTGTATTGTGTGGGCAGCATAGTACATTGGTACAAGACTCACAATGCAGGAAACATAAACATGTATCTGGGTATATAAATACATGCATGGATAGCAATGGAGTCGATTCTATTTTCTTCAATTTAACACTGTTCTACATGGTATCAGAACTCTGACGATTCCTCTTTAACGTTCATATTACCATTTTGCTCCAAGCTGCAGCATATCATGTTACCAAATGCTGGCTCCTGAGATTTGATGCCCAACAGAAGAAACATCCTATGTAATTATCTGCTTAATTTGCTGCTTATTCATTTTATTTCTGTTTTAAACACCAAAACACTTCAGGCATTGTTCATTTTTTTGTTGTTTTTGTTAGGAGAAGCAAAAACGTTTGGGGTATTTCTCAACTCCTCTTGAAGTACCCAACCTGCTAAGCCGTTCTTTCTCCTAGTTTATGGATACTCTTTATTATTCGTATCTTTCCCAAGGTTTGGATCTGTTCATTCCAGCTTTGGAGGGATACTTAGCTACCTACAATATTCCTGCTCTTTTAATTGTATATGTTTCTTTTTATTGGATGTGCATACTTGTTGATAAATCTTTTTATTGAATGTGCATGCTTGTTTAAAATTGGATATATATGACAAGAATAAACTTACTTTGAGCCTAACTATGCTTTTACCCACCAATAAGTGTTATATATTGGTACTTAGATTATGTCGGAACTTAATATTTTGGCTCTGCCATAGGGTATAAATATGGTATTTTGGTCCACTCTGCAAAATATAAGTATGGTATTTTAGCCCACTCCATGGGATATAAGCGTGGTTCTCTTACCCTATCACAATATATAAGTATGGTCATAGTCAAATAGCTTGTTGAGTTGAATACGATATTTTATGTTGTTCTCATGAGCAATCATATGAATACTTGAGCAAACATAAATATTCTTGATTAAAAAAAAGAATGCCTTATCAAATATAATAATTCTGCTTATATACTTAATATTAGCAAGAAATTTTATTTGCTTTATTGCTTGATTTATCTAGTTAAGATGTTTTTTGTCCCTTAAGCTCATTATTTGGTCTCTTCTTTCTTTACAAATGCAGAGAAATATTACTAACAGGGTATTGTAATAGGAGTGTGTTTAGATGCAAGAACAGGATGTTCGATATAGCCTACGAATTAGTATTTGTTTCTTAGTATAAATGCTCTAAGGATTTCATAGGTTTCTATTTTGGTTTAACATTTCGAAAATAGTTGAATTAGATTCTTGTAAACAAAGTTCTTGAACTTTCTTGCTAGTTTTTGGACGTGTTAGTCATTAGATTTATAAATTTCTATTAAATGTTATTACTTCTGTCTAATGAGTATAGGTTAAGATGCCTCCACATCAGATGAAAAGTTTTCCAACATTGTTAGGGAACCTTTGAAACCTGTGACACTCCCAGTAGGAGGGTATCATTAATCCTGCTAGGACAGCCAAATAGAGTAGCACAAACTTGGAATGATCCAATTAATGCAAATACTAATTGGGATGTTGCAGTTGCAACAACAGCTACAACAATGGCAGTTGCATCAGTAACGGTACAATAGCTAGTAAGACAATAGTAGCAGGGCATTGGGGATCCATAAAAGCAGCACAATAGCCCCTCCGAATTTAAGTGGTACCATCAGCTTTTTAGGGAACCATATTACTCCTAGAGGCTGAAATTTCATTGAAAGAAATGGCGAAAGCATTTGCAGACAAGATCCCAGGATGAACAGAAGGTGTCCTATACCTCCTACATGCTGTAAGGAGAGGGATATCATTGGTGGAAATTTTAGAGCACAAGCATGAGCATGATGCAGAAGCATGCACTTGGGAGAGGTTTTGATTCTATGAGAAGTACTTCCCTCAAAACACAAGAATCCAAAAGGAGCCGATGTTCATCATATTGAGACAAAAAGGCATGATAGTGGATCAATATGAGGTCCAGTTCACTGAGCGAGCTAAATTTATGCCAAAGCTGGCAAAGGATGAGATTATTCGAGTTCATAAATATGAGATGGACTTGAGGTCAGAATTAGGGAGAAAGAGGTACTATTCCGTTAACAACTTGTGGAGCTGAGCAAGGCCTTGGCAATTGGAAGAGAACTTAATGAACCATGGGCTGAAATTGAGAGAAATCAAAAGAAAAGGACTAGGCCAAGCGGATTTCAAGGGCAAACTAGTACAAACAGTGGAGGTTCAACCAAGAGACCGACTAATGATATTACAAGTAACAAGACTCAGCAGATGGTGGTGATTGATGCTCTTGGTGTGGTAGGGACCATGTGGACAAGGACTGTCACTAAAATAGCAGTGCATGCTTTGGATGTGGCCCGATAGGCCACAAGATAGCAATGTGTCTGCACAGGAAGGAGATCGACTACTCATAAAGCTCAGCCTCAACATATAGAACCCCTCCAATTGGACAAAACAAGGTGGAAAGTCAAAGACCTAGGACTCAAGTGCAGGCCTATGATCTCACATAACATGATGTTTAGGCCTGTAATGCACTGGTGATAGGTAACATTCGGTGTCTAATATTTATGTGTTGTTTGATCCAAGTACTACTCATTCTTTCAAATATCCACTGCTCTTATTAGAAACATAACATGCTGTCTGAGACAATGGAAACTGAGCTGTGAGTAGGGTTGTATTAATTACTATTCTACTTGCAAGTCTGTATAGTCAGAATAAGAGATAGAGAATTGCTTGCAAATCTAAGTGTTAGATATGCAAGATTTTGATATAATAATAGAGATGGATTTGCTATCTCCCACCATATGTCAGTTGATTGTCATAAGAGAAGCATGAACTTCTAGTTGTCAGATCAACCAGAGTCCGATTTGTTGGAAGTACAGGAATTGGCCCTCCATATGTGGTATCAGCCTGGCAAACTGTGGGGGACACTTGGCAGGGTGAATTAAAATTGAAGATATTCTTTTGTATGCAAGTTCCTGCATGTTTTTCCAGAGGACTTGCCAAGATTGCCACAAATAGGGAGACTGAATTCTCTATTGATCTAGTATTAGGTTTGAGTACAATCTCTAAGGCCCCTTACAGGATGGCTTCTAAGTTGGAAGAGCAAAAGGATCAGCATCAAGACTTTCTAGATATGGGTTTTTTAGGCTTGGTGTAACTCCATGGGGAGCTGTAGTATTATTCATGAAGAACGATACAAGCATGCAACTATATATTGGTCATAAGGAGCTGAACAACAATATTGTAAGAAACAAGTACCCTTTACGTCAAATAGATGATTGTTCGATCAGCTGGAAGGAGCATAGGTTTCTCTAAAACTGACCTTTGATCTATGTATCACCAGTTAATGTTAGAAAACCGGGTAGAGTTGCATGTATAGATTTCAAAACTCTTTTGAAGTAGCAGCAGAAATGATCTAAGTTAAATCCTTTAACCCCACATGCAGTATATCTAATCTACATCTACCGAACCCTGAATCTAGGACATGCATATAATTTAAAATTAAATAAACTTGAGATCAGATCTCAATACCTTGCATGGGTTGAAATTCACTGCAACCGATGATCTTAGATCTATCAGGTCTTGAGCCGCATACGTGTTCGGCCTCTACAGATATCCATCAAGATCAACCTTGAACTCTTCTTTTCATTGTAGATCCTTCTTCTCCAAGTAGGATCTCAGCCTTTGAACCTTTGATCACACGTTAAACTCTAACTGCAGTTTCAACACTGGAACTGCAGCCTTTCTCCCTTTTACTTGGGGTAGAAGAAGACACCCTTCATCTTGGGCATGTGAGAGGATGGGACAGCCAACACTTGGGCGTTGGAAAGAGAGGAAGAAAAAGGGAGCATGGAGAAGGAGAGGAGTCCTTGAATTCTCAAATTCAATTTTTCAATTATTTTAAATCCTAGGAGACCATCTTCTTAAATAGGCTTTCTTGATTCTAAATTGTTATCCAATCAGGCTAACAAGGTTAGATCATATCTCATAAGGCCTCTTACTTTTTAATCTGATTTTTTTTTCAAAAAATCAGATCTAATTGGAAAGCCCCTTGCCTCAAAAGTCAAGTGGATGTGGCACCCTCATCTTATAAGGCAAGATGAGTGGCGCCACCTGATATTTAAGGCCGATAGTATAGGCGCCCCTTAGGGTTTTCATGCACATGAGAGGGGCGTGGCCCCTCTCTCTCTCTCCTTCCATGCCTAATCAAGAGAGAAGGTGGGCCCCTCTCTCTATCACATGCCCTATCCAAGGATAGGTGCTATCTCTTCTTTCCAATAATTTCCACATCACGTTAGGAAATAACAAAAAAAAATAAGAGATTAGTTAGCCAACTTATTGACTTGATCTAATCTTTTTGGGCCCATAAATAGGTGCCCCACAAAATCCAAATCAAAATAGATTTAAATTAGGTGCAAGGCAATGGACTTGATTCAATCCATATCTAATAAGGAATCAAGGTTCAGAGAAGAATTAGATTTAACCATGTGCTAACATGGTTCTCATTAACCCAATAGGATTTCACTAAATCCTAATCCAATTAGAACTTCATAAACATAATTGATTAATTCAAGATTAAATTCGTTAATGTGTGACCCATAA